>JAGXCT010033279.1:2221-22540 GCA_022495035.1 Philopotamus ludificatus | reverse complement strand
TGTCTTCCTCTTACATACCCCCTGGCCAGTGTTATAAAGAATTCCCTGAATTCATGGTTTTCGTCGGACACCTCTCTGACTACTAACTTAGCTCAGTCACGATTAACTTGCAATTTTGAAATATTTGCATGTTACCTACAAACCATAACACTGGTTAATATAATACTTCCTTCCATCTACTAACTACATTTAAACTATGATTTCAGGGAATTCTTTATTATTTAACACTGGCCGAAGAGAAAGAGAAAGATACCCATTACTTCCGCGTGTTTTATAAAAATATGTAGGTAGTTTGGCGTGTTGGAATTAATTAATTTAATCCTATCTACCCTTCGGTGAATAAATATTTATAAAACAAATAGTAATAATTACAATACCACTGACATAATATTAAAATTTAACCAGTGTCGTGGTTTGAGACTTGGGGGAATATAAGTGTGAGAGACTCATTCCTGTTGCATCTTTAGAGTCTTTAGAATGTTAATCGAATCTTTATCAAATCTTTATATGGGTGAATGGCGCTTTGGAATCTTTCTGTTATGTCATTATCTATCGTAGTCATATAAATAAATAAATACTAGGTTGTTAGATAGACTTACTGAATAGAACCTAGAACCTGACTTTTTAAGAAATGTAAAGTTGACATAATTAAATTGTATTTTTTATAATCAATAAATAAGATTAATAATAAATATATCTAGTTTTTACATACTTCTAAAATCAGCGTTTTTTAAAGAAATTTGGCTCTCAAAGAAATCTAAATCGTTGTATTGCCTATATTTCTTTCTTTTGACTAAAAATCCCCGACGTTACACCTCTAATTAAGTTTTACTAAAATGTGAATACTATTTTTTAAAATATAAAATTATTTTATTTTAATGTTTACTTCACTTTTTATTATGATTAATGTACGGATATATATATGTATGTATATATATATATATCATCATCATCATCATCATCATTTGCCAGTCACGAGGCTCTCACTTGCTAAGGGTATGGACCTTACCAGACTCTCGAATGGTAGTGGAGATTACAGGAGTTGGGATCTCACAATGGTGTGAGGACTTCCCTTTTGTGTCCATACCATGGGAACCAAAGTCGTCTTGGTATGCGGTTTTTTATAGAGAGTTTCCCTCTCTTGGCCATTGCTGGCATTGGACGTACATCTTCTACCATTTTGGTATCGGATTTTACCCTCTCAACTGTGTCCAGGCGAGTAGGAGGGGGTTTGCCTCGGTATTCGTTTGTTCTCTTCTCTAAGGCGTTATCTGCTTTTAACGAGTCACGAGTGACGAGTAGCGAGCGACCAAACACGCACGCCTATATAGATATACACAGGCATACATATGCACATCTGCCCAAAACGAGTCTCAAGTAGCCGGTCGCAAGTGATTATTAGTCCTGTCACGCAATAGCAATCCTTTCATCATGGGAAAGACCTCTTCAGAGAGGGGTCCCCTAGAAAGAAGGGAAGAGGAGCGAAAGTATCGAGACTAGACCGATTATTGGTCAACAGATTAGGTTTTCCTTCCAGGCATACTGGCTCGTGGTAGAAATCCGTTAGAGACTAGGATTTATTTATGCACACAAGGATGTCGTGTGTACACCAACATGTGCATATTTTTTGCACTGTTTTGTTGGTATTAACTAAAGTTCACTGGGCCTCTAGTCAACTCTATGCAGGGTTATGTTGACTGTAATATTAAAATGTAATGAGAGGCTGAATTAATTTTAATGCTATAGATAGTTGTGTTTCATTTCCTGAAAAGTTCTGTATACTCTGGTAGGGGTTATGAGGTGAATAGATATTCTGAATCCCTGTGTAATTCGTTGGAAAGATATAGGTGGTGGCCCTTGGAGTGGCCGCCACAAACCACTATCCAATATTAATATTGGATAGTTTAAGATTTTTGTATGCAACCTCGCCGTCGCAGAAAGGTTTAAGACACCTCACTATTTGTTGGCGAGCTATTACCACATCCTTTATTTAAATAAAAGTAACCACATGGTCAACACCAAGTGATGCTTATTTTTACTAATTATTACAAAAAAACTTGTTTATATAACCTCACGCTTGCCACTTGTTTATAAATCACTTGTTAAATTATAATTTATAATATTTGAAGGCAATCGACCACCGCAAATGGACGGTCTCATAATTAATCGGACATATTAGATCTGTGGTTAAATCATTGATAAATTCAATATGTATTCAAACGAGTGTTGTGTCAAATCATATTTGATTTGGCAACATTATTACTTATTTTTAGACGGATCCTGTTTTATTTATTCATTTATTTTATCGGAGTTTATCAAACTTTTTTAATTTCTGAATTTAACCAATTTAATTTTTTGAGATATTTGAGGTAAAATTATTAGAGTTATTGGATGGAAATTACGTTTTCTGTGTTTCGGTTAACCCAGTGGTCGGCAAACTTATTAGCCAAAGAGCCAAACTTGATTTCGTCCTTATATTTTTTTTATTCTTTGATAAAAAATATGAAGTAATTAAGGAATCCATAAATTTAAATCATGACAATGACTCACAAACACTTAATGTATAGAATGTTCTCTCCTTGGAAAGTTTAAGTAAGTCAGATTTGTATGTTGTTATTCCTAATTTTAGGCAAGATTCCAGGTTCTCAACAATAAAACGTCTTTTCAGTTTACTCTCGATAAAGTTTATTCTTGAAAACGATTGTTCGCATGAATATGTAGAACCAAAAAGGGAAAGAACAGCAAACGCGAGTTTTTTCAATTGATCATAAGAGTTAAGAATATTATTCCAGGCGTTGAAGATGATCATGTCTTCCTTCTCCAGGTATTTCCAAACAGACCACTCGGTGTTGTGAACTAAGCTCACATTTGTTCTTCTCCAATATTTCCAAATCAACACAAAGACGTTCAAATTTAGAGTTCCATATTCCCTTGTTTTTTAAATCCAGCAATTGTATTTCAAAGTTACCAATGTCAATGCCAAAAGGAGAAAATTTCAAATCTGTTATCGTAGCATTAAGAGGGTGTTTAACGAATGCTAAGGTCTCTCTGCTGTTTTTAAATTGCCGAAACCTGTTGAGAAACTCCTCCCTCATATTTAAAATGATTGTTTTGAAATAGTGTTTGTCGATAGATGAATTCTTTTCTTGGCCACAAGCCTAGTGACCCGGGAAAGTGAAAGCAATGCTTCCCTTTCAAAATCTTGAGCAAAAAGGGATAATTTGTTATCGAATGAAATGACTTCTTCTAACATCGAAAAAATTGTGTTTCCTTTCCCTTGTAGGTTATAATTAAGGGGATTTAAATGAGACGTAACGTCTACCATGAAATAGAATTTTTGGATCCACTGATCGTCTGTTAGTTCTGGAAAGTAAACACCTTTCTCAAGAAGAAATGCTTTGATTTCTGGTAATAGGGATTCGAAACATTTTAAAACGTCCCCTCTTGATAACCAACGTACCTTGGTATCAAGCAGGAGAGCATCGTACTCACTCTTCATTTTAACTAAAAATTCTTTGAATTGGCGATGATTAAGAGCTTTATCTAAAATGGAGTTGATAATCGTAATCACCAATTCCATAACTTTACAAATTTCTTCTGGAAATGTCTGCGCACAAAGCGCTTCTTAATGAATGATGCAATGGTAAGAAAGTATCTTTTGATTATTTTGTTCTTTTAAAATAGCAACAAACACCTTTCTTAAGCCGGTCATACTCTTGGCCCTGTCTGCTTGCCCGTGGATATTTGTGCCAGAGTCGCATGCGGCTCCGGACCCGCATTTTGCTGACCCCTGGGTTAACCTAATCATGAATATTGATATTTTTTTTAATATCTTTCAAAATATTTACACCAAGCCCTTTCATTTACTTTTCTTGGGCGAGATTTTTAGTATTTATTTAGACATCAATTTCTTTCGCTGTGCGGCTTTCTCGCCGGGATTGTCTTATTTTTCATTGCTTAATTTATTATCTTTTGGGCAAAATTTAAAATTATCTCATTGTGTGGCTTCTTCTTTTAGACAAGGCTGTCAGATTTTCATTAAACAATACATTTTCACACTGCGGATTCTTTTCTTAATTTAAATTTTTATCAAGTATCAAAAACTTCCCGCTTCCCTACTTATTACTCTAAAATAGTATTATTAGTATTCGTTCAAACATCATGATTTTTATGTAAATGATATATAAAAATTACTAGAAAGATTATAATAGGTTGTAGCTATAGAGATGGAATACATGATTAATAAAGTAATATTCATATATTTATTTATGTTGATTTTTTATTTAAAAATATGAATTTTCATCCGGTACGCTTAATATATTATTTTTTATCAAATAGTTTAAATAACTTTTTTCGTTTTAGCGTTACCGAAATGTGTAGCTTAGCAAAATAATTACTCAAATCATTTTATAACAGATATATGTTAATATATCCAAAAATATTCTATTCAAACTTGACCTTCGCATATATGTTTTATTTATAAATTCCAATGCAACAGGAAAAATATCATATTATCATTAATGACTGTTTTTTATGAAAATGCGTTTAGCATCATCCATAAATCAAAAATTTGGATTCGGTTGATTTTAAATTAAAATTTGAATGTCGTAGGTCAAGACTTTTTGCAATATATTTTTTTTTATTTAAGTCAGAAAAGCAACTTAATTTCTCTCGATTCAGCACATTTTTTTTATTTAAGTCAGAAAAGCAACTTAATTTCTCTCGATTCAGCACATTCCACGAAATCATTTTATTTTAATTTTTCAGTTTTTATTTTCTTTCAGCCACACATTATTCTCAACTAATCTGAGAAAACTGGATACACTGTAGTATTAATCGTACCCCAGGTATTGAGAATTGAGAGTCAGAGTGTATCGCAGGGCATTCACGTTTATTTCGCGCATTATATTTAATGAATATAAAAATTAGAAATTCAATAATTCATTTGGTTCAAAATGTCTCGAAAATACAAAAAAAAATTTTCTTGGATTTTATTTTGTTATAAAATCTTTATAATGTTATACGCGTTACACATTTTCAATTACTTCAAATCAATTATGTGCAAATTTCTCGTTTTTTCTGTGGTTGTCCTGTATATCTCTATCCCCTGATTTAAATCGTCGGGACAAAACCACAATGTAACAAAGAATATGTTCTTCATTGGTTTGAGGCTTACACATTTTACCCTTAATAATAAAATAAAATTTAGGAAGTAAAAACTAAAGCTGACGAACAACACAACAAAATAAAAATATACAAAATGTTTATCTCACCGTGTTTGCACACAAACTTAAATGAGAGTATATGAAAATATGGATGTCTTTCCAGATAACCTAATATTACCGACTATTATGTTTTAGTCTCTCTACTAATTGCCATGTATTACATAATTAATTCAATTAAAAATTGTTGTATTATTGCTATAAGAATAAAAATTATTTAATATTATAATTATTATAATATATAAATAATCCAATTATTTTTTTATTAAATTAAATAAAAAGGTGATGCCTTAATAATTCTAGATAGAAGTAGGTGCGAGATCTGTTGTATTCTGGGTGTACTTTTATAGCTAATTCATTGTCTCTATGATCTACTGATCCGTTACGAGCAATAGATGGCTTATAAAATAAATATGTAACAACACTATTCAGTTGATATTCGACGTGATTTAACGATGGATCAGAATAAAAGATTCGTTTCAAAAGAGTTAAAATTTGTTTTGGAAAAGGACGCACAGTTGACTGAGTACTTTGTCGATTCTGTGAAGGACATACTGTTATTTAAATCATTAAAAATACATCAACGCGTGCTCAAAATAACGTGCGATGGAATTTTGTGGCTCACCACGTGCCTAGGATCGATATGGATTTTTGGTCATCGAGATTTGTATCAGCTGCAATTGAATATGTTGTTTGCTTTGACTGTGGACATAATTGTTGTAGCTCTTCTGAAGGCGCAGACAAGACGACGTAAACCCAACAATGGACAAGGACACGGACGAGATAAGCTTTCCATGCCTTCGGGAAAAGTTAGCAGAGCAACGTTGATCGCGTACATATTTACTTACTTATATCCTTTGCCATATGTATTCACTCCGCCATTATTGGCATGGGTCATTGCCATAAGTGTTTCTAGAATTGTATCAGAAGAGCATCACATATTGGATATAATTGTTGGAATTGCTTTGGGCATAGCTGAAGGGTGTTTATTCTATTGGATTTGGCTCAGTGAAGATATTTCGAAATATATTATATCGTACATAACGGATGTGAATTGATTATTACAGATAATAAGTTAAAATATAAATCCTAAAGATCTCATTCATTACATATGATTTTATATATATATTATTCAAAAAGTCGTAAATAAAATTACGGGAATTTATTGTATAGCATTATAATATAATTATTGATACACAAGGAAATAAAAATATATTTAACTTTAGTGAATTTAATCTCATTCAAATTGACCCGATGTGAAGTACATAACTGTTTGAGTATCTCGAGGCTTTTCCTTCTAAATGATTGATAAAATTTAAAAAAAAAACAATTTCATTATATTTTATTTATTATTATAGAGTTCTCTCATAACTGATTTTTTATTAAATTTGTATTTTTCTTAGTTTTAATCGAAGGTTTTTTTACGGCGTCTTACAAACGTTTTGAATTTTGTTTCATTATTGTTTTTATACATTTAACCGATCCGTTACGGCGGCTCGAAACAAACGGCTCTGGCCGATATTTGGTATGAAATAAATGTATGAAAATAGACCCCAAACATTTCTAGTCAAGAATTGATAAATTCTTCGACAATACATAGACATTTGTTTTAAAAATGAATTTATCTAAGAATAAAAATAGTTACTGCCTTATAATTTGGTCGATATTTATTTGTCTCATAATTTGGTCGATAATTTGAATATTTTTACTAATCAAAATGACGCGTAAGTGACTTGCGAACTCTACGATTTTCCGCCGAGATTGAGGCACGCTCTCTGTTTTTTCTCGTTCGCAATTGCACATGCGCGATGATATTTCTCGTTCGGATACGGTACGGAGCGATAAAAAACATCGCGTTCGTGCTCATGTAAAACTAAATTGTTTTTATTTTTTTCGCAATTATGGACAATAAAGGTCAATGATTATCCTTTAGACTATTTATAACAAATACAAAAAGTTTGGGACACGTATACTTTATATTAAAAGAGTTATTCAAGATCAGAAAATCAAAAACTTAGGGTCCCAAATAGATGCCATCGACACGGCTAGGTTAATAAATGCCCTATTTTTGTTTTTATTTGATACAGACTTTAAAATAAATTAAACAATCGATCCAATAAAGGATAAAATGAAAAATGAGGAACTAATTTTTGCCCAAAAATATCACCGTTATGATGTTTCATCTTTCGTATTTCTCAGCATGGTTCCATGTGATTCTTCCTTATTACAAACGTGAAAAAAATCATGAATGGATGATGTTTTGCCAAGATAGAGTTCCAAAATTATATTCGATTGTCTAGATTGATGCGATTTTGTCTAGACAAATCCATGTGTTTCCTTTAGATTTACTATGTGCCTAACATCTTAAAAAAAAAATAGTAAAACGTATCTGAAATAATAAAGAAAATTTCCTCTCGCAAATGTCAATTAAAAGCCAATACGTTTCTTACAATTTTGTTTCAGAATTGACAATTTTATTAGTATGTATATATTTTGTATTCTAAGGAACGGATTAACATTTGCCTTTGGAACGGATTAGCCTTTGATAAGTTTAGTGCAAAATATATATTTTTTTTTAAATCATTTATTAAATTAAATATGGTTTTAAATACGTGTTGTACAAGCATTTCTAGACTAGCAACATGATCTCTCTCAGCTTTATCTCATGTACGGGAACAAAAAGTTCGGCACATTCCACAAAATCTAAATAATTTTTAATTGTTCAGTCTTGGTATTCATTCGGCCACACATTCTCCTCAATCCAATCGAGATAATGGGATACACGTGTGTAAACAGCAGGATTGGCCGTACCGCAGGTCCTTCCGAATGAGGTTACCCCGTATATAGTATAGAAACTCACAGTACCTTCACGTTTCACTTGAAGTGGACCCCCTGAATCTCCCTGAAGTGTGAAAAAAATATATATCTTAAATAAATAAAATTGAGATAAAAATGTTAGCAATTATATTTACCTGACATGTATCAGCTAATTTTGATTGTGTGCGTAAATCCATGGCACACATTTGATTTGGTGTTATTCCAAATTCCAATTTTCTTTTATCATTTTTTTTTGTGTACGTTTGGTTGCATACCTCATTCGCCACCGACGATAAGTTTGCTCTTAGCAAAAATCTGCTTTTAGAAACCCCTGAAACAGATGAAAATGAAATGATTATTTATGTTTTTGTTTTGAAAATAAATGCTAAATCATATGATCTAAAATTTGCAGAAAATTGATTTTATAAATATCATTTAATTAATTATAAGAGGGCAAATGTGTGGTTCGATAAAGAATTTTGAATTTCGCGGTCAGTATAAGTAAAATTGTCATATTGCCACATGTTGGTATACTTGACCATGACGTATCTTAAGATAGTAGCGATATTTTAGGCACATATGGAAAAAAAAGGTGGAAATAATTCATCGGACATAGTCCTCTGCGACTTCTTCCTATTATTGAATATGAAAGGACGACGTTTTGCCAATATCGAAGAGATAAAGACAGAATCGTTAAAGGATCTTAACCCCATTCCGAGAATTGCATTAAAGAAATGGGTCGAAAAGAAAACCAAGATAGAATTAGGAGGGGAAAAATTTCTCTAATCCCAATAATCACGTATTCAAATAATATGTATGACTTACGTGTAATATCGGTTGTACCCCACCCCGTGATGATGACATTTTCTTTGGGATTGGTTGGTTCTGCATTTATGCAGGCCGGATGCACATCTCCTATAAATTCAACTGTTCTATTTAACCTAAAACAATACAAATTATATTATATAATTCAAATGCATTTTTTTGTTATTAAATTAAATAAATTAATTGTTACTTTAATAGTGCTAGATCAAAGTAGCTGCGAGATCTGTTGCACTGTGGATGGACTATATCAGATTCGATGTAGTAATTTATACCTAATTCCTCGTCATTTTAGATCCACTGATCCTATCCGAACAACAGATGGCTTAATTCTAAAAAAAAAAAAAAATATTCACTTGAAGTGCAACATGATTTTATGATGGATCAGAATAAAAGATTCAGCTCAAAGGAGTTGAAATTTGTTTTAGCAAGGTTGAAGAAAGATGTTTGTTTGAGTATGGTGCAAGAAAGTCTATTCGGTAGGATTTGGCTCAGTGAAGACTCTTTATCTTTCTAGTAACTTTAATATGCCATTTGGAAAAATTCTTCTAGCATTTATATGTTATTTATTTTATTTTTTTTGTAATAAATGTACTTTTTATAAAATACATTTTGTCCAATAAAATTACTGCATTGATCAGAATAAATAGCAATCCGATGAAGCAAGTTTGGATGCAAAATTAGATTCCATTCGTATTCCATTAATTTATCCTGAGTAATTTTAGCTGTATTAAGTCTTGCATTATCATGTTCAAAAATTATTTTTTTTTTAATATTCAGTGTCTTTTCCCACGAATTTCTTCCTTTAATCGTTCCAGCTTATTGCAATAGAACTGTGCTGTTATTGTCTGACCAGATTTAAGATTTTTTTTATGAGTAATTCCTTTACAATTCCACCATACAAACAAAGGTACCTTTTTGACTGTTAGGTATTGGCATTGGTTCGAATACATAACACACTTGTCATCCCCTGTCACAAGATGTCGAAGAAATTTTGAATTTTCCTGTAATTATACGAATTATTGACAGATTCGAACCCGTACAGATTGCCTTTCGTCGCTTAAATAATGCGGTATCCACAAACCATGTTTATGAAACTTGACAATTATTTTAAAATGTTCTAGCATTCTAGACGAAGAGTATCCGATAGTATCTGCTATTTGTAGAACAGGTATGGTCGGATTTGCTTTAACTCCGATCCGTAACACCTCATTTTCCACATTCACTACCCTCTCACTTCGAGGGTTATTTTTTAAGTTAAAATTTTCAACTTTGAAATCATTTGAATCACTTATAACACTGCCGAACAGTCAATATGTCCTTGTAAATATTTCACTTTTTGTCGCAGTTGTTGCATTAGTTTTTTGATGGCTTCCGTATAACATGCAGTTTCTTAAAAATTGCACAATATACAAATCCGATACCAAAAAGGTAGGAGATGTACGTCCAATACCAGCAATGGTCAAGAGGGGGAAACTCTTTACAAAAAGCCGGCTTAGGTCCCCGCGGTATGGACACAGAAGGGGAACCCTCACGTCATGTGTGAGACTCAGGTTCCTTTGGCCTCGACTGCCATTCGAGAGTTTATTAAGGCCCATGCCCTTAGTGAGTGAGAGCCTTGTGGCTGGCAAATGATGATGATGATTAAAACGGATATCATTATTATAGATTAAAATGAAAATATATCTTAAAGATCTTATTCATTAGTTGTATATGACTTTATAAAATAATTTATAAAAAATATCACCTATCTTGATTGAGAACACAATGTGCTGCCGTTAACACAAATCTGTCTGAGATTAGAGTCCCTCCACAATCAAATGATATTGTATTCTCTTTCATATAGCCAATAGCAACCTTAAAACATATATAGATTGGTACAATTGATACAGGCAATGCTATCATTTAAATCTTACCATGTGCGGAAAATCACCCTGCTTCACTTCCTCTCCTTCGAGTATATGTGGTGTTACTGAATCGGGTGATCTGTTAATATAATCTGTGCATGCTAAAATTATATCAACGCATTTAATCGCGATTATTTTATTGTGTCTCTCATTATTATGAATAAAGAACGATTAATAGTTTTTTTGCAGTCAAAAGGGTTTAGAATGATTTGTCGATTATAAATGATTATTACCTTGTATACACTTTCGCACGTATATTCTAGATGGAATGTTGTTAACTGTCGGCGGCAACGTCGGTCGTACTTGATCTGGTTGGAAACAAAAATCAGCGTTTATATCTGTAACAATTTTCATAAACAGAAAAACACATAACAGCATGCATATATTAAAAAATACATCAATAGAATTGGGTGATGATATGAGCTTTGGGTGAAAATGGTAGGCCAAGTCTCACAAATTATTATTACATTCAATAATATTAATCATTAACCATTTTCTGTTGCTGGTGGAGGAGTCGTTGATAACTCTGGACAACATAATACTTCCATGCGGTCTACGAATCCGCAGCGTACGAAATCCTGGCGTATTTTATACAATTTGGTCCTGAAAAATTAAGATAAGACGTGTAATTTTTTATTATTGTAATTATACTTGGACATCGTACATAGGTTTCATAAAAACGTGCGTTCCAAAAAATATCGAAGTTTAATTATATCATTTATTTCTTAGAATAAACAATTATTTACAATATATATAAGGATTTTTAACAATTTTGCATTGCAAATTAACCCATTTTCTCGGAGTGAAAAACCTGTATATTGAATAGCAAGGTTATTAAATCATTTTTCGCCAAATAACACAACACATAATTATCGTCTTTTCGTATTCTATTGGTGGTAAAACATTTTTTTCCACTGTAACTACATTTGGCCTTTTCCAGCTAGCATTTAAAGTGGTTTGTTCTATTGCTTTGACAGATGCACCAAAAATTATACACAATTTGGAATAGATTTTTTTTCAAGCTATCTAGCATTTAGATCCAAATCATTTGATTTATTTTTTAAATTTTCAACGATTTTATTGTTCTCATTAATTAATAATTATTCTTTAGCTCATGTGGTGGCTTAAAAACGAATAGTTTTTAATGGTAAAAATAATATTTCAACATTAGGCTGTTCTAAATATTTCCGAAGATCTTGTCCAGAATCATTATTAATTATATTATTTTTTTGTAATGGCATGATCGGAAGGGTGTCCAAATCCAAAATGTTAATTATTGTTATATAGACCGTGTTATGCACGAATATGTCACAATTTATCAAGCAAGTCAATGAATTCGATAAACTTTGCACTGGAGCGGGTCGAATTACATGTGAAATTCATTTTTAGTTTAATTCGCTAAATTATTTGTTAGGTAGAATGGTCGAAAAATAGTTATTATTATTTAATTTCAGGTAATCTCACGAGTAGTTTCGTGAAAAAGTAGAATACTACAATGAAACACGGAACTCACGTTTTCCGCTATTTGCGTTCAGTTTTTAATTTATAATTATTGATTATAAAATTAGCCTTTTCTCTTCAAACCGTACTAGTGAATCTGCAGTCATTAGACTTGGAATAATCTGTACTTTTAAATATTACTGCCGCAAAAATCTGGTCAAATTTTTTTGTTGTAATTCGTGAAGCGATTACTTATTATTATATATTTATATAAGATATTAATCTACTTTCCCTCATTTCTGAGGATCGTGACCATGTGCATGATTCCCCTTATGGAGGACCATGGACATGGTTTTCATGGGAATATATAGTGCAGTGGTTTCCGGTTGCCTTCTGCACCGCAGTGATTTTTTATGCTGCCCGCTCCTCAGCTTAAATCTGGTCAAATATTATTATTAAAATTGGAGCAACGAGAAGATCCCAAAAAAATAAGGTATATATTTTAGATACAATACACTACACTGTTAACCCTTTCCAGTCTGTTTTTTTTTAGTCGAATCTATGAGTTACTCTAATTATATTTGAATACAAATTAAGTGATATCCATTGGGTAAAAAATAAGAAGCAATTATAGAGGTTTGATCTGATATCAGATTAAAAAAAGATATTTTTCTAAAATCAACCTAGCCGAGCCCAAGTTTTTGATTTTTCCCGAATAACTTTTTTAATATAAATCCTACATGTCCTAAACTTTTTGTATTGATCTAAAATAGTATATTTATCTAAAATAGTCTAAAGAAAAAATATAAATAATAATTGACCTTCATTGTTCGTAATTGCGAAAAAAAAACAACAATATTCGCTTCTGTTTTGGCACGGGCGCGATGGTTTTTCTCGCTCGAGTATGCGATGTTTTTTCCCACTCGCACTTGCGCATCCAGTACGATGCGCAAGTGTGAGTCAAACCGTATTAGACAACTCTGAGATGGGGATCAAGAGAACTCTTTGACGGCGGCGTGTCCTCAGTCGGCGGCAGGACATCGCCGAGTTCGCGCGTCACTTGCGCGTCATATTGATTAGTAAAAAAAACAAAATATCGATCAAATTATGAAGTATTATATATTTAAATAACTATTTTTATACTTCAATCAATATCAATATCTTGACTTGAAATGCTTGGGGTCTATTTTCCATTGTAAATAAACCACCTTCGGGCGTCGCCGTTGGTTTCGAGCCGCCGTGACGGATCGGTTAATAAAGTGATAATTTGATTTCATCAAACTCAATTCAAGTTTCTTACATGTGGGCCCCTAATTTTTTTTTAAATTTATAGCTGGCCGGTTGTAAAAAAAAGGTTGCTCATCCCTACTTTAAAGGATATTACATGATAACGATGGCGACTTCAAACCAGTTATAAGAAATAAGAAAACGTTTGCTTTCGAAGACAACAGCGAAAGTTCTGAATAAAATATTTAATATTACATTCCTTGTACACCCATCCCTCGCTTAACATGGAAGATAGGTTTAAAGGTTTAGTGTTAAACGAAACCGTGTTAAGCGAGACTAACAAATGTATGAAAAAGAGACGATAGGTTTTATTTTATAAATATTAAAGAAATAGGCAGATAGAACCGAAAATTTATTGAAATGTTATGAACATAGATAAAAGATATTTATTTCAGGTGTACTATTTTTTTTACATTTAAAATGAACAGTTGTCGTCCAGATATACCCTAACCGTTATTCTTAAAAATTCCCGCATCTGTGCGCACGTCGACAAAACTGAAACCGTGTTAAAACGAAACCGTGTTAAGCGAGGGGTGGGTGTATATCATGTTTTTACACGGTTTTTAGGAACGTATCCCCCTACATTTTGTGTGAGCTTCACGTCTTTTTTTGCGCTGTTTTCATTTACGTAGCTTTTTCAGGGTACATCTCACATACATATACATACATACATACATATATACATACTTACATACATTACATACAGATACATCTACCGCGTAAATAAGCGTATTTTTCATTCTCGATCCATAATCAGTAACATCGATCTATTATGCTAATGTAACTTAATCACAGCTGATTTAAGTTAGTATTCGAAAGGTTAACCTTCCATTAACGCCAAGAATTTTGGGCTTTATGACAGGGGGGGAATGCAAGTGTTAATGACCGATTATCTCCACGTCTTCAATAAATCTATCAAATCGTTTTTATGGTTACTTGACACTTTGGAGTTAACTGTAATGGCATTTACTCATCGTTAAATAAATAAAATAAAACGGTAAATATATCAATATAAACGTAAAAATGGTTGAATAAAAAATAAATGTTACACTTTCCACTGCACATATACGTACATTCATCCGGTATTCAACTGTGCAAGTTTTTATCTTCACGCTTAATTTAAATACTTAAAACAATTTTTTCACTATTTATTGGGTGTATCAAATTAATGATGTTTGAATAATTGCGATATTAATTGTGGAAAATTTTAATTTCGGCGTTAATAATTGATTATGTATTGATTATCCTCGAAATTTGCGATTTTCCTATATCCATGGTTAATAAAATGCTTGTGGAAATAGGAAAACCACTTTTATATTATATTTGGATGAGACAAAATTGTAAAATATTTTTTTTTTTTTTTGCCGTACATAAAGTAAAATATACGTGGAAGTGATTTTAATTAAAAATAACGCTGGATATTATTTTTCACAAAAATATTGTTTGGTCTCCTTGTTGTCTACATCATATACGTTTAATTAGGGCTTCGAACTGTTGTATTTTGATTTGATTTTCGTTCCGGCTGAATTTTAAAAAAATGTACCAGTTCATTTACAGTTTTTGTTTCGGACTATTTTTTCAGTTAACGGTTATTAAAACATTTACAAAATAATCACTCGGAGCTGAACAAAAATACCAAAAAACCGTTTATTTAATTGAATCCGTAAGAAATCCAGAAAAAATAACGGTTTGAAGCCCTGCGTTTTATCGACAAATTTGACTATGATGTAGACACGAAAAGGATTAACATTATCATTAGATCAAGAAATCAAATAAGTAAGAAAAAGAAATAAAAATATAATGTGTATTCTTTAATTTATTATTGTCATATATTTATTTTATTTTTTGCTATTTGACGATGGATGAATGACATGACAGAAAAATTAAAAAGCGACAATCACCCATATAAAGATTTTAAAGATGCAGGGGCAATGTCATGGCTATTATATAACCAAGAGTCGTAGTCTATAGGTATCATACATATTGTTGTGAATACAGTTTTTTCACGTCAAATACACCCTTTTTCAAATCAAATGCATCCTTTTTTCAAATCAAATGCATCCTTTTACAAATCAAATGCACCCTTTTAAAATCAAATACAATTTTTTCTATTTGATTTATAAAAGGGTGCATTTGATTTGAAAAAGGGTGTATTTGACGTGAAAAAACTGTATAACCGCCACTGAGCTTAGTTAGTACTCGGATAGGTCAGCTTTCCGACGAAAACTTTGAATTCGGAGAATTCTCTATGACACTGGCCAGGGGGAATGTAAGTGGAAGAGACCCATCACCTCCACATGTTTATAAAAATATTTATGTAGGTAGTTGACGCGATCGAATTAATGAATGTATTGCCATCTATCCTTGATTGAATGAGTCATAGGTGTCATGATAAGTCATAGCACATATCAGTTTTATAATGTTAGTTAAGCGCGACTGAGCTTAGATAGTACCCGGATACGTTATGCGATCAGGGATCCTTTCAAGCTTTAAAGTTAGGCTAAGCATTCTACGAAAATCCATGGTGTAATTGTGAGAATCATTCCCCTTGCAACTTTAGAATATTAATCGATTCTTTATATGGGTGGATGGCGTTCTGGATTCTCTGTTGTGTCATTTCCAGGATTCATAGATTTTAGCCGGTGTGTTAACCTATCCTTAGTTCACATTAACTTCTGTTAACTAACATTATATAACAGATGATATGTTATCTATAAGCCATGAACTGGTTATTTTATTTATAACTTTAAATTAAAATGGCGACTGTACAAATACTTGGTAGCAGAAGGACAATCCGGGAGCTGCCGACATTCTCCTACGGCATTATTCTTAGTGGTACACGAATCTCCCTCTGAAATATAATGAAAAATCAAATAAAATGTTTTTTTAAGAACGGGTTTCAAAATAATACATTGCAAATATTGTGTATAAAAACAATGTGAAGGTTGAAGAAAGGTTATCGACTTTAACCTTAATACTTAAAATCTTATAATGAAAATTGCGGTTGATAACTGATTAATTCACATGATATTATTGGCTGGTGTTTGCGGTCAGTTAATTAACGAGAAATAATTCATACGACGGAGATTAGAATTATTTGGAAAGATATCATAAAATTAGCGGGAACATTGCATATGTTAATTAATCAATAAACCGTAAATATGTAAATAATATCGTCGGATTGTTGTGCAGCATAATGATGTAATTATCGATAAACTTGAAAATAATAATATATTTATCCTCACAACAAAAAAACTCACGTTTAAATTGATGCGATGGAAAATACACTACTGATCGATTATTTGTTGGTTTTTCCTATTATGATATGAATTGTTGAAACAATTTTGTTTATGTTGATATGGATGACCGCCGAATATATTTGATTTATTTTATTGATATTCTGCGAAGACCTCTCTCGTTTATTTGCGCAATAATATTATAAAGTGTACCGTAGAGTTCTGCAGCGGCAAACGTGCACAAGAGGAGGATAACAAGCTTATCGACGGACATGATCGCCGATCGATTTGTGTGCAGAAGACGACTCGACAACCGGCGAACGTTAACACTTCACGCTACGATTGTCACCATCGGACAGACCGACGTCGGCAATTTGCGGTGAATCGAGAACGTCAACGATCCACCATCGGCGACAACCTTGGTCGGACTGGTTCTCCACATGTAGTTTTGTCGTTTTATATTACGACGAATATTGCAGCCGAATTATGAGCGACGCATAGGCGAAGGGGTCGAGTCTCCGGCATTGCCGACAATAAGCGGACACCGATGTCCGCTCAGTTCGGCCTAGAAGCGATCTCATTGCAATACCAAGTTTGCATCTAAGATATCACACGAAATGACTTCCTTTATCTCGTGTCAACAATAACAAACGTCGCACTCGGCCGTCAATTTTTTAACCTTCTCCACTCCGTGGGCCAGACATATTAGCCAATAAGATTTTTTAGCAAACAACTTGAACCAAGTTTTTTTTATTAAATTAAAAAAAAAAATGTATTTTTTGGAATCGGATATCAGATCAAACCATAGACAGTGGAACCTCTCTTAACGAGCATCTAGCATACCGAGCAAAAAAAAGCGGAAAAAATTGCTCCCTTAACGAGCGACATTTCGCATAACGAGTGACGCAGAAAGGGGGAAGTCACAAACGTACGACGCACTTGTGTGTGTTGGATCGTATTTCACAGCAAGAAGTTATGAAGGGAGGAAGAGAGTAGCAGAAAACAATCTATTCTGATACCCAATGAAATATACGACATGAAACTGTTTATCAGCATTTGAGAATACTAATAAAGGAGGTGGCTATGCGTGCTACAAACATATTCAATGATAACCTTTCAGTAATCACATTTCACAAATTTTAAAGGCTAAAACAAATGTAAGACAGCTTTCAGTAAAAATAGTGAGTGGTTTTGATTTTTTTTTAAAATAACATCCAAGTTGTTACGATCTTTAACAATTTACCAGCGCCACCATTTATTTAGATAGCGGTCAAAAATATATTTTGCATGGAAAGCGTTATCGTGTTTTATATTGATTTATATCAGAAAATTAGTTTCCTTAACGAGTGTTTCACACAACGAGCAAGATTCTGGAACGAATTGTGCTCGTTATGAGAGGTTCCACTGTAATTACTTCTTATTCATTTTTTCATGGATATCTCTCGCAATAAACTTGTAAAAAAATATAATGAAAGCAACTCATAGATTCGACCAAAAGAAGACACAGTGGAATAGGTTAAAATACACTTATATTTGTATAAATTATGGCCTTATATTTGTACAACAAGTTTATACGAAAATTTTAGGATGCAATTTTTACTACATAATATAAAATTTCGTAAAGAAAGTGCGTCCGCTGACGTAGAATCTGCCAAAAAGTTTACGTACATAGTTCGCTAAAATTATAAAAAATAGGGGCTACACACCAGAATATATATTCAATACGGACGAAACGGGATTGTGGTGGAAAACGATACCCCATCGAACCTATATACCAAAAAGCGGCGATTCAAGATGGCGAAAGTAAGAATATCTTTACTCTTATGTTCCAATTCTTCCGTGGAGTTCATAATAAAGTCTTTATTTTTTACTCGGTCTTTAAGCCGCCGAGTACTGAAAGGATATGACAAAATGAGTTTACCTGTTTATTGGAGAGCAAATAAATAAAAGTTTGGACCACCAATATTATTTTTGAAGATTGGTTTCACAAAGGTTTTATACCTGGTGCAGAAACTTACATGAAGGAAAAAGATTTAAATATTATTGATACTGGACAATGCACCAGAACATCCGCTTCTTTTTTAAAAATCTTAATGTTGAAATATTATTTCTACCACCAAACACTACGTCTATAATCCAGTCCTTGGACCATGGAATAATTACAATATTTAAGGCGTATTATATTCGTCAAACATTTGAAAAAATATTAAACGATATTGATTTAGATGATAATTAAACAGTTACACAAGCTTGGAAAAAATGTAGCCCTATAATGGAAAGAAGTTTAAAGTTCAAGAAGTAATCACTAAAGTGCTTGGATCTTGAAACACTTAGCAGACATTCGCTTATTATGAAACATTTAAAGACTAAATCCAAAAATACTCTTCTATAAGAGCCTAAATGAGTCATTTGACGATGAAAACTCACGACCGATCTCGAAAAATAATTGAATACATACAGCGATGATAAATAAATAATCTATTATATATTATTAACGTTTTTTTTTAATATATACGTAAATGAATATTTTCTGTATTGTTTATTGGAAAAAATAAAGGATGTTAACAAGCTTCAATATTTTTTGGAACGTAAACCCTTATTTTATATGAGCTTGAACTTCGTATAACAGGAATTTGTATTAAATTTGTGTTAAACGAGGCCCGGGTATATGAGACATCTTCGAGATGCTATCCATAAAAGTCGAGAAATATTCAACATCCCGCGGTTCACAAAATTAACAATTCGATCGAGCTATCGGATGAAAAATCTTGGAAAAATTAATTATTCCGACTGCAGACGATTTTAGTAGGGAATTATTCATAATTTTATTGATGCAGAACGTCCATCGACCGCGGAGATCCTTTGAATACGAACGATGCATTCGTCTATAAATACGCGAAGCGAAGCGTCTTTTCTTCTTCGTTGGAATACCGAGTTTACAATATTAGGGTTTTTTTTATTTCTTCTATTAAAATATTATTACGTGGGAGTCTCGCGGGATTCGATGTGGATATAATGGTGGACACAGACGGAACAAGGCCAGAGGAATAGGGTGGATGTCAAAGCACAAACCGAATCAGATCAGAATTTTTTTGTTCAGTAACGAAAGGAAAAAGTAAACGCTCGGGTCGTCGCGATTAAGATTATACGGGTTTATTCTTTTTATTTCGTCGCTCAGTTTGTTGAATTGTCTACAATACAACGCATGGTTCGAGAACGTCCCCGAGAATTTACTCTTTTTTCGCTTAGAACGTTCACTTTCCATCTGCAGTTATCAAATTGTCCAAAACTTCAGATCGAAAGTTGCGGGAGTAGTTCATCTGAAATTTAACGTTAGTCAACGTCAGCGGTTTAATCGAAAAACCGCATTAATTTATTTTTATTTATCGAAATATAATATTAATATTTACCAGGAAAATCGGTATCCTTTTTAATCAGAACTTTTTCCAACGGGTAATCGTTTTAATTATAATAACGCATAGGTGGAAACGGCCAGGGAACGCGATTTTCTAAGCGTAGGCGTTAAATTTTAACGGGAATTTCAATCGACTATGTTGTATCGAAAAAACGTCGGGCGCTTTTTGCGAC
>JAGXCT010033278.1:0-31306 GCA_022495035.1 Philopotamus ludificatus | reverse complement strand
GAGCGTAATGATCGTCGACTAATTGACTACAATTTCAAGTATTGTTCAACCAATAAGTTCATCAGATACATGCGGTAGAAATGTTAGAGCAGTGTCAGTATTTATTTTTATTCATCTTCGGGAATAGTAATATGTAGCACACGTCTACGTTCGTCGAATACGGAGGCCGATGCATCATACTTGTAGTTTTTAATTTTTTTTCCATATTTTCGCTTAATAAAAAACCTTAAGCACATCAAAATATGTGATACGTTTTTAATATGGCTAACAATGTCAGGGATGAGTGTAGCAATGCAATTCGAATAATTGATCCTTGAAAAGCATAAAAGTCTTCTTCAACCAATACCTTTGTGCCGCAGACGGCTACGTTGTTGTCTTTGGCCCAAAACTCATGAATAAGAGTCAAAGAATTGTGACAATTGTATATCAATTTAAAAATCCCCCCTTAATCCACCCGATGCATTTTTGAAGAGCTTCGCTTGCTCGCTCGAAAACTGAAACGTATGCAAATCGGGCGAATACGGGTTAAGCCAATTTGGCTCGTCGGATTACAGCACATTGTATGCAAGTCGCACACAATACCACGTCATAAACAATTTCATTGTGAATTTAGCTTCGACAGAGCGCTGCTAGACATTCTGATTTTTTTTGTACTGTGGTGGATAGAAAAAAATGTGAAAAAACAGAATTTATTTTCACCAATTGTTGTCTCCGGTCCACGGCTCGGAAGTGACGCAGTCGTCGGACAATGCACGCTCCAAATTACCTGTTGCTCCTTTACAAATTTGGGGGATGCGTATGCGCATGTGTGTGTATGTGTGTGTGCAATGTGGTGAGGCTGACCCTTGATTTGGTAGCTGAGCGGTCTGGTCGAGCGCCTTCTGCGCGCGCGTCCAACATCTGCCACAGGTGTTCGCAACACCACCTTGCGGTCCCGGGACCATCGATAGTATTGCATCCAGAACACGTATATCCACTCGGTGTCGTTTGCCGATCGATTAGAGTGTGGCAGATTTGGTTAGTAATAAGACGACAGTCATTCGCAAAGAAGGCTTGGGTCGAAGACCCCGTCGCACAATCAAGGTGCAAGACGACACCCCGATATTTATAGAAAGAGGGGGATTAATCTTTTTTTAGAATTGCAGTGGTGGTTCCACTATTTCTGCAGTCGACAAATACGTCGATACTTCAAATCACTACCGTTTTAAAAGATTAGAAATGCTTCATCAATCCCCTCTTTCTTAGAGTTAGAATTGATTCAATCGCAAAGGACAATACGGAAAGAAAGAATCAGTTCCTTTACCTTCCTTTGCTTCATGATGGTCTGCAGAAGGCTTGGTCCACGAATGATGTGTCTAAAGTACTCAATTTTACAGGAAGAAGTAAGAGTACTGGAATTTTCTACATTCTTCGGTAGCACCACTTTTTAAACGGTCTATGTCAGAAAAGAGACAAGTTTTGACGACGTCCAGAAGCTTCTTGTGAAGTAGTTGAAGAACGATCGTATTATTGACGTGTTCCGTCCATGGAATCTTAAACATTATTCGGTAGCACCACTTTTTAATTGGTCTATGTCCGAAAAAGTTCATGTTCCATGTTTTTTTTTATCTTTTTCTCTGAAGAAGAAGATGTATTTGTTACTAATTTTTCTCCATACACTTCTGTGTACAAATCTGGAGTATCCTATACGGTCCAGTTGTGAATGTTGTGAATCCAACTATCGTTTAACTTCCACTTTTCCTCCATGATGGTCTGCAGAATGTTTGGTCCACGAATGTCGTGTCAAAAGTACTCAATGTTACGTGTTTTGACGGTGTCCAGAAGCTTCTTGTGAAGAAGTTGAAGAACATCATATTATTGACGTTTTCCGTCCATGGAATCTTCAACATTCTTCGGTAGCACCACTTTTTAAACGGTCTAGGTCCAAAAAAGGTTTGTTCCATGTTTTTTTTATCTTTTTCTCTGAAGAAGAAGAAGTACTTGTTCCTAATTTATCTACATACACTTCTGTGAACAAATCTGAAGCTTTCAATACGGTACAGTTTCGAATGTTGTGAATCCAACCATCGTTTAACTTCCACTTTTTCTTCCATGAGAACGTTTGGTCCACGGGCGATGTGTACAAATTACTCAAACGTACAAAAAGAACTGCAAATGGAAAAACCCCATTTTGTTATCTTTCGTAAATTTGAATTATAGATATATGAACGTAAGATTAATTGGATCTGCAAGATAAGATAGCATTTCAATCGATGAGATAGCATGAAAGAATTCTCTAGAATTCTTCATCTCCTTTTCATACACAATGGTAATTCAAATTCTTCTGACTTTCTAGAAGTCAGATAGATAGACAATCATTAAAAAACCAAGCGGCAAACTAATTTTACATATACATCTCAGGTTTGGGCTGTATCTCCGAAAGTCCTTCTGCAGACTATCATGGAAAAGTGTAGAAAAATGGAATAAAATATGGAAAAAAAGACAAGGATCAATAGATCGCCTACGTCCGAAAACGAACAAGGCAATTAAAAAATAAGATTTATTCAGAATTACTTGTAATTAAAGGAATAGATTTGAATTTTTTAATCAGAATGTATTATGAACTATATATTGATTATAATAATATTCTGAGAAACTGTAAGGAAGACTATATAAACGCGGTAATCCATTCGTCACGGCGGCCCGAAAACAACAACGTCGTCCGAAGGGGTCTATTATAGACTCCGAGCATTTTAAGTCAATATATTAATGAATTCATCATCAATATCTTGACATTTTTTAAAAATAGATTATTTTAAGAATTAAAGTACGTTTCACTCACACTTGGCACATCGTACCGGATGCGAGCGGGAAAAAACATCGCGCCCGTGGCAACAGCAGCTAATATTATTGTTTTTATTTATTTTTTCGCAGTTTTAGACAATAAAGGGCAACGATTATTTATGATATGTATTCTTTAGACTTTTTTTAGACAAATACAAACAGTTGTATTGGATTAGAATGTAATAATTTAAACGGAAAACTATGGATTATTAATGGAATTCAAGATGTTCACGGTTAAATTCATACAGTGGCAATATGTAGAACGAGACGAAGTCGCTCTTTGTAAATTTTTGAGACGATTCTCTCCATTGTACTCCGTTTAAAAGTGATCAAATGAACGTATCATTGAAGTGTTTATCTGTGCGGCATGAGTCACAAATCTGCATGTTCACATGCATCGTCGTGCTATCGGGACAAAAGGCAGAAGGCCAAACGCCATATGCCGACGGTGCATTGTGTTATAAACGTTTCTTCTCATAATCCATATGGCGTTTGAATTGATGAAGACTTGAGAAAATAATACGCATAAGGAATATAATTTGGACACAGATCGTGTTTAATCTCACTTCAAGTCGTTATCGTGACTCCAAGTCTGCTTGGATCGATCATCCTCTTTTTCCTTCGAGATTGGAATCTAGAGCATATCTAGGAATTGATGTATTTTGGAACTCCTAGAATTGTAATAGCTCTATCTTCAATGTGATATCCTTTAAATTCTGATGGATATCGTCATCGAAGCCTTCTTTTTAGCCCTCCAATCGACAGAATTATACTCCATATAGTCCACCCTTCAATGGCTAGATAACTCAGTTGATCAGCGACAGTTTCGTAACTCATGCATTACTTCTTTTTCTTCGGATGCCTTGACCGTTTTGGGACGTAGACGGAAGAACGATTCTGGAGCTTCAGCTTTTTTCTTTTCAACCAACGTTTACCTTCCACTTTTTCTTTCACGATGTTCTGCAGAAGGCGATACTTTGATCCATGATTAATGTGTCCATCTCCGCAACACTTCTGACTTCTGGCAATGTCCATGCCTTGCAACTATCCAGAAGTACAGACCACACTACAGAGTACGGATATTTTTCTACTGGTTAAATAAGTTTTAACAAATTTATTAATATTAATTCTTATCGATTTGGATAAATATTGTAAGTCCCTATATTGTCCGAAATTGAATTGTCACGGGGGCTAATGTAAATTCGGCGGTCACAGTAGTTGGCGGGGTGTCATCAGTCTGCGGCGGGACATCGCCGAGTGTGCGTGTCATTTACGCGTCATGATGATTAATTCATTTATTTAAAAACAAAGCCAAGATATTGATGAAGATTTCATCAAAATCTTGACTTGAAATGCTTGGGGTCTATTTTTATTATAAATAGACCCCATTCGAAGGACGCGGTTGAAATCGCGCCGCCCTAACGGATCGGTTAAGAAGGTTTATGACGTTGGTACGATTAGGCATTTTTTTTCTACTGAGTCTACTCAGAGCCTTAGCTTGAATACTTGAAAAACTTGAAAAGTGTGGACATTGATTTAAATCCTGATTATCTAACTGAAAAATGCACAGTTTTAATTAAATTTTTACACTCCGTCAGTGCCTCCACTGATAAATTTATTATAATCTGATTTTTGATTTTCTAGGCATGATTTTACTGTTTAAAATATGGCTGTACCTCTTGTTTTAACCTAGCAATGCCGATATAGGGTACTCCAAGTTTTTGGATTTTCTCGAATAACTCTTTTAATATAAATCCTACATGTAACAAACTTTTTGTATCTGTTTAAAAAAAGGCTAAAAGATAAATTCGAAATTGCGAAAAAATAATAAAAGCGACAGTAGTGAGTGCGAATCAAACATGCGAGTGAAACCCGTCTCGTCTAGATCGAATAATTAGCTAAGAGAGTTCTAAGAGCCTTAGCTTGAGTACTTGAAAACCTCAGAGCGATCCTTTTATTGTTGATCATCAACCAATTTTACTGTTAAAATATGGCTGATCCTCTTGTTTTAACCTAGCAATGCTGATATAGGGTACTCCAAGTTTTTGGTTTTTCTCGAATAACTCTTAAAGTCCGCTAATTTCGCGCGAATTTTCATCAATGTTTTCGTAAAAGTCGGGAATATTATACGATATTCAATATGTAAGTCACCTATCCGCGCGTGAGATTAATATATCCTTTGACTGCTAAATGTTTTTTTATTATTAGTATATTTGCCTTGTATTTATCACTCGTAAACGCGTGAACGGACCGAACCCCGGAGTTCGCTAGCCCGCGAAAACGCGTGCACGGTCTGTAATGTGTTATCCTACATGTAACAAACTTTTTGTATCTGTTTAAAAGAGTCCAAGGAATAAATATTATTAATAATCGTTGTCATTTATTGCACGAAATTGCTTGAATACTTAAAAACTTTGTTATCAATCCATGATGACAAAGAGCGAATTGTGCGAAAATTAACGAGCTGTTCAGAGTCTTGCGTGACTCCTCTTAAGTGGAGTAAACGGGGGCAGCTTCACCAC
Source organism: Philopotamus ludificatus (assembly GCA_022495035.1). Classification (NCBI taxonomy): domain Eukaryota; kingdom Metazoa; phylum Arthropoda; class Insecta; order Trichoptera; family Philopotamidae; genus Philopotamus; species Philopotamus ludificatus. Next base: position 25,961 of record JAGXCT010033278.1, on the reverse strand, counting down.
GGAACTTATTATCGAGAGGTTGACGTTATCGTCTGAATATGGAATGGTTTCGAGACGACAGATTGGTGCCGGAACGGGATCATCGAGATAGCAATCATCTCGCGACAGCTTGATGGAGGGACGAGGAAGCATGCGCGTCTTTCAGGTTTCGATTATTTTCGACGCGAGAGGGTGTGGTGGAGGGGCGGGGGACGCGCCAGGTGCAGTTGACTAGGCCTGAAGTGGCTTGTGCTGCCCGGGGGATGGGTAGGTCCCGGGTGCACCTGGCGTGTCGGCGCCATGTGCAGCTCGCCCGTTAAAACTGGACGCCCTCCTCCGCGCCCTTCACTCTGCCACGGCCCGGCACTCTGCCACCAGGCCTCGCTGCGGACAGTCGCATGGGGCTGCTCCAGCTGTTGCTGCTGCCCCTCCTGGGGGCGGCTCTCGCCGATCAGCTACCGGCTGACCACCTCAAGTACACAGTCGACAAACTCAAAATCGACCTCGACAACATAAGGTTAGCAAAAATAAAAAAAAAAATACTAATTTTTGAAAAATAATATTAATGCAAAATGATCTATAATATATATATTTAAAATATTGTTGAATATTCATATTGCGTATTGATGTTTATTGTACATATTTGCATGCGACGTATTTATTGCAATGGAGTTTTGCGAAAAGATGCGCGTGCGCATCCGAATCGCCGCTATTGTGTCCGTGCGCACACCTGCCCATTGTTATTATTATTCTTTCTTATATTATTATGATTTTTGTGTCGAAAAGCTAAAACTACGCGAGCCAACCGGCGTAATTAATTAATAAGATTCAAGTTTTATTCTGGCATATGTTCGCGCGGTCCAATCCAGTTCGACAGATGTTATCGTCTGGAGGGCAGGTGGTTGGTAACAAAATTTAACAACGAATAAAAAAAAAAACAACAACAACTAAATGTGCTGGTGCTGCGTTGCGATTGGATCGGCCGAGGTGGACCCGATTATTATTTTATTGTTATTATTATTACTTTATTTTTTTTATTTTTATTTTTTACGCAGATAATAACGATGCGCATACATTCGCGGCGGATGTATTTCACGCATATGATGTTTCGCGCAATTAATACCAATAGTTATGCTTTTATGTGCGTAAAATCGTCTAGCTTCATTTTATCCATATTAAAAAAAAACTAAAAAAGTCTTGTACGTTTTCAATGCAAGTAAAGTGGCTTTTAAGGCCCTCAATATGCCTCATATCATCTCCTTTTGTCTGGATTGGATGGATGGATAAGTTTATCTCTTCCTCGTCAGATAATTATTCGTCGGATAAGTTTTACGTGGATGTGACTGTACACTAATCCACTAAGTTCTCATTATTTCTTCTTCATTTTTATTAATTATGTTCGTCAATCGATCGCTTTCAATTATTTCCAAATCATTTCTCAAATCAACAAATTTTTGTTTTCATATCGAACTCGATAAATTGCATTTCAATGTCTTCTAGATTTAGCCACTCGAAAATCTCCAAATTAAGGTCATCTGCAGATAGTGTGTCTGGATATAAAATAAATTTTGATCTCTAGAATTGTTTGAATCTTGAAGAAAATTCGTTGATTATCGATTGAATAACTATTGAAAATTCTTGTGTTAATTTGATTTGATCTGGCTTTTCTTTTGCAATTTTTTTAAAGGTCTCAGATCCAACGTCAGGATCGAAAATTTGTAATTTAGCTTGAAATGCTTTGATTAAATCAAACATAACAATAATTTTGCTAACACCTTGCAGTTTAATATTTAATCCATTTAAATGTAAGCACAAATCAGTAAAAAACATTAATTTTGAAAGCCATTCAACGTCTAGTAACTCCTTATATTTTCAATGAATCATTCACTGTATTTCTAGCCATATCATTTATTCTTTGTATATTTTTTTCTTAAGAGATTGGGAGCGCATTTTAGCAATGCTTCTTTCAGACATTCTCCATCGCTGACTGGTTTTCCGTATTTAGCGATGTTTAAGGCATCAAAACTAGCAGCAGTTACATTTGAATGATCGCCGATAAACTTTATTAGGGATGAAAAATGAATGAGTTTATGCGCACTTAATCTTCCGGCGCCTGTGTGCGCCGCACAATCTGGCCATATGGACGGCCCGCCCCTGCATCGATATCCATGTCTTCAGATGTCACGTTAATGTCGAGGTCCATGTAATTTTGTAAAGTTTGGGTAGAAAGGGCTTGGGTTCTTGTTCCTTAACGTTTTTTGATCGTTATTTCTTTAATCTCATCCCATGCCGTAACAGTGTAATTCATTGCATTTAAAATATACACCTTAACATTTTTGAGATCTTCTAGTCGTTCCAATTTTAATAATAATATTAGTACCAGATATTTGTGGTAGTAATGTTTAAAAGCACAGATCATTCCCAAGTCTAATGTGCGCAGATTCACTAGTACAGTTTGGAGGGAAAAAGGCTAATTTTATATTCTTCAGTGTTAAATTAGTTGGATAAGCAGGGCATCTATCTAGGAATATTTTTTTTCTTAGCTCCTATCAAGGCATCTTAGCTTGAAAGTTGTTTTTAAAACAGTTTTGAAGTTAGCATTAATATTATGTTAATTTCGACCATTTTAAATCGTCGAGCTTTCAATTAAATATTTTAATAAATTGATTAGAGTTTTAAATTTTTCAAACGTAAAAAACGTGAAATCCGGGCACGTAAAACCGGGGTTTCACTGTATTTATAAAATCAAAGGTTTTGTTTGTTCCCTACGGCTTTTAAATGATCCATTTTTCAATAATGATATTTGACTAACGATTACGACAGGGGTCGCCAACCTTTTATATACACTGCGCCATTTTTCCAGCCACAAGTTCAGATTTTCTACCTTCTTTCAATGTTTGACGTTAATTTGTTATTGAGAGAAGCATAGAATACTTCGAATTAGAATAAGTCGTTCTGGTTTTGCTTGTTCGGCCGTTAATGTCAAAATGTCAAGATATTTGATCCGATTTCTACAATCCATTGATTCTGCGCTTCCAAATGTGGACATTGATTTAAATCCTGATACAGTTTTTTCACGTCAAATACATTTGATTTGTAAAAAGGTGTATTTGATTTGTAAAAAGGTGCATTTGATTTGTAAAAAGGTGCATTTGATTTGAAAAAAGGTGTATTTGACGTGAAAAAACTGTATCTAACTGAGAGATGCGCAGTTTTAATAAAATTTTTACACTCCGTCAGTGCCCACACTGATAAATTGACTATAATCTGATTTTAGACTTTCTACGCATGATTTTACTGTTTAAAATATGGCTGATCCGATTGTTTTAACCTAGCAATGCCGATATAGGGTACTCCAAGTTTTTGATTTTTCTCGAATAACTCTTTTAATATAAATCCTATGCGTCACAAACTTTTTGTATTTGTCTAAAATAATAAATATTATAAATAATCGTAGTCCTTCATTGTCCGCGATTGCGAAAAAAAAATAAAAGCGACAATATTCGCCGATGTTACCACGCGCGCAATGTTTTTTTCACGCTCGCATCCGGTTAGATGCGCCGAGTGCGAGTGAAACGTGCTTTTAGTTAAATCCACTATCATATTTTTTAACAAATTTATTAAGAAAGATGTCCGATTCAATAAAAGACATTATTTTTTATAAATTAAATAAAAAAAAACTTGGTTCAAGTTGTTTGCCAAAAAAATCATTTGGGCGGCGAAGGTTGACGATGATGATTTCTTTGGCTTTTACTTTGACATTCTTCGCGTGCTCGTCATTGTTAAAGTTGCCTTCGACTTTACAGAGGCTAATAAGCAATTACTACAGAGTGGCACGTTGAAATGCGCCATTTGTAATCTAAATATGTGCCACGTTTGGCGCATTTGGCGCAAATAAAAATCTTATACGCCCTTTTTTTTTAGCTTAGAGTGCTATTTTTTTTCTTAGTTTTTCAGACATGAATTCTTAGCTTCAGAATTATATCGTCCACGATAATGGTGAATATCAGATAAGCGTTTTTTTAGGCGCATCTAATCTTCTGGCGCCTGTGTGCGCCGCACAATCTGGCCATATGGACGACTATAGGTAGCTTTACATCAAGTTTATCATTTTTTGTATCCAAGATGTGATATTTATATTTTTCCAAATTATAATAACGAGAGTAGACGAGGATAACCGAACATAAGAATAAAAAAAAGGGTCCTCGAAAAAACAGAGGCTGATATATAATTTTTTTTGTGTTATATCATCCGTTCCACTTTCGGAGATTCGCCATTAAAATAATTACTAACCGTCTGGCGGTGGTTGCACGTTAATTATATAACCCGAACATGTGTTGCAAACGTTCGAAGGTACGTACCGCGGCGGTTATCGTGTGTGGGGATCTTCGGGACCGGAACTGGATTCGTTTGGTTCCTCCATTCAAACAATATGAGTTCTCCCCCTGAGGATATAAATGGATCAGCGTTAATTAAACATTCGAAAAAAAAATAAATATAATAATAAAAAAAAACCCGCGTAAATCGAGGGTTGTTTAATTATTTTTTATTAATAAATTACATATAAATAAATAAATAAAATTTATACCTGAAAGTATATATAAGTTTTATACAAAACGACTGAAAAATAAATAAAATATGTTTTATTATTAATATATTAATTATGCTGCGATATATATTAATTGATATGCGTACATTTTATTTATCGATGTGCTTTTATTATTTTTCTAGGGAGGAGATGAAGTCGAGAATGTCTTGCAATGAACAACGCAACTCTCAATTGACGCTCGAATGGGCAATGGAAGCCGTCTCCGAGCTGAGACGCGAGATGCGTGAGGTTGAAGCCGCTAGCAATTCCAGCAGCTGGCAACAGGAGTTACGCAACGAAGTGTCTGCGATACTCGCAGAAGCCGAGGGCGTCACTAAGCTCGCAGCAGCCGATGGTGCACGACTCGCAGCCGGAGAGGCTCGACACGCAGAACTAATGCTGGACGTACGTCAAGTACGGGAGCTAGCCACGGCGACTAAACAAGCCTGCGATGATCTCCGACAAGACGTAAGCATCTCAACATTAACACTACAATAAATATTAATCGATATTAATAAATAATTAATTGATTTCAGATACATAAGACGCAGATCGATTGGAAGTCGAGCATGAAATCGCTCCACAAAGAGATATATCATTTAAATTCGGAGAGTAACATTGTGACAACGCACGAGAGTTCCAACGAGAGGAAGCACAGTTATAGAAAGCTGCGTCACGTTCACTCGCTGCATAAACAGATCGACGAATTAAAAGACATGTATCAGAGCTTGTTCACCGAACACAAAGAAACAAAGTATCTTGTCAAGCAGTTGTATAAGAAGATGGAGTGGATGGAGAAGAGCAATTCGGTGACGGACGAATCGAAGCTCGACGAACTGGCCGAGAAACAGAAATCGAACACGATAGCCATCCACAACATAACGATGGAGGTCGGCAACTTCAACAAACTGCACATATCGATGCTCGAGCTGCTCGAGAACATGGAGACGTTGGAGACAAAAGTCGAGAAGACGATACCGGACTTTCAAAAGGAAATATCGAAGCTCGACGTCGATATAATTCAAATGAAATCGCAGAATCAATACATGAAAGAGGACCACGAGAACGTGCATCAGACGATGAAAGCGATTGCGGTCAGCGTGTCGAACCTCGTCGACAAGGTCGAGAGCGATCGCACCGATCTGTACAACCTGAACAAGACGACCGTCGATATAGATCAACGGCTCAATCGGCTGACGCCGAATAGAATCGAGGTGCCGTCGTTTCTCAACGAATTCCAAGACGTGAGAAACGTGCAGCGGAGGTATAAAAAAATCGCAAATCATCCGCCGTCGAGCTGCGTCAACGTCGACGGATCACACGATAACTACATGATAGCGCCGGCACTAAACGTATCCGTATCGACGTCGTGCGATGACGGATGGACTCTAGTTCAACGCCGGATCAACGGCACCGAAGATTTCAATAGGAATTATCGGGAGTACGCTGCGGGTTTCGGATCGCCTTCCGGGGAATATTGGATAGGTAACGAGGCGCTGCATCTTTTGACGTCGAACAACTGCACGTCTCTACGCATCGACATGCTCGATAAAGACGGTCAATATTGGGGGGCGACGTACGATTACTTCCATGTGGATTCCGAGCGACAGGGATACCGTTTGAAAGTCGACGGTTACACGGGCAATTCGAGCAACGCGTTGGATTATCAGAACGGAATGGAGTTCTCGACGATCGACAAAGATAGAGACACGTCGAGGAACAACTGCGCCAAGAATTACGAGGGCGGTTGGTGGTTCTCGCACTGTCAGCACGTCAATCTGAACGGAAACTATATGCCGGGATTGACGTGGTTCAACTCGGAGCAGAACCGATTGATACCGTTGGCGTCTACGAAAATGATGTTGCGGACCAATGCCAAATGTAACAAACCCTGACTGATACGTGGTTAAGTTTTTATTTTTGTTTTTACGCTACCAAAGAGTGCACGGGCACGTATAATCAATTGTCAACGGTCATTTGTGTAACTTGAAGAAAAAAAAAACAAACTAAAATACGACGTTTGAATACCATATATATAAATATAATAAATATATCGACTCATTATTCACGTATAAACATTGCCGTCTCGTATTTATTGCCGTGTGATAGTCTAGTCTATGTTTTTTTTATTAATATAAAGAATATTAATTTCGACGGAGTTTCATTCTTTTTAGGGGGTAAGAGTCATTATTATGTTCATTTTTTTTCTTTGTAATCTGCGTATGTTGCATTGTTGTTATTACAAAATATTGATAATACCGTCGAACGACAAAAACCGAGGAGATTAATCAATTTCATGTTATTACACTTGTTTATATTGTATATATATTTACGTATTTTATAGATTTATATTTAATTTTTTCACCATTAATTTAAGTATCAAAGGATGTTACCTTTTCATAAATAATCATTAATAAATCTGTCATTTAAAATGGTTTCGTTTTATTATTTAAATAAATATACCCTATTCTTTTTTCCACAATTATTCATCGGATAATGAGATAAATTCAACGCAAATCTGCGTGTGAACAGTTAGGAATTAAGTTGACTGTGAAGATAAAGTTAAAGAAGCCTCAAGGACACATTGATGAGTGTAGATGAGTGTTCTGGAGCTCATTAACTCGGAAATACCAATCTACATGTCAAAATTCTTAGACAATACACAGAAAAAATCTTAAAAGCGATGTTTCCGTTGGAGAGCGAGTCAGTTTGATATCAGAAATCTTAAAAAAACGCAATGAGCCGATATTTTGAATTAAAGTGTTGTTTTCAAACATTGGACTGGAGGAAAACTCTCAGAGTTTTGGATAAATTCAAAAAGGGTGAGATCAATAATCTTGAGTGTTAACTATGAAATTGTGGTTATTGGGCAGAGGATTGTGGATTGTTAGTCAGATGTGGAAAAATCCCTCGAGCAATGTTAGCTGATGAATCAGTTTATTACAATGCAGTTTTTCATCACAATTTTTTGTAGTTGTGTTGATGCACTTGTCACTGACATATCTTAACCCGTGACTTCTTCCTATTCCCGAGTTAAAAAAAAAACCATGAAAAGACGTAATTTTGCCAACGTTAGGAGATAAAAGCAGAATCACTGAAGGATCTCAACGCAATACTGAAAATTTCGGTCCACAAACAATGGCTCAAGTGCATTTTAATGGGTTTTATACCCAGGGAATCAGGAAAGAAATCCATGTTTACATTTACTCTCCTTTGTGTTAGCTTAATTTATTTATTTAATTAATTATCAGAGGTTAAGATGTCAATTTAAGTTTTGATGATTTAAATCAGGCGGTAGGAGATTACAGGATGTCCCTGAATCAGGAAGACCCTTAAATTTTGATGACGACATATTGCCTCTAATTTAGTCAGTTCCTCGCCAAAGTATTGATGAATAATCACAAAAACTCACATCTTCAATGTCGATAGTAAGCGAACATTTAAAACGCCTCAGAAATTAATGGAGATGTGCAGAATTTTGTTGTTAAAGGTCTCGACCTTTATCGAATCGAATTTTAACGGAGACGAGAGTGACGTAGCTAGAAATTTTTGGGCCCGGATGCAAAGGTGGCCTAAGACACCCCCCTCATATTTTTTTGACATATTGGCCCAAAAGATTTTTTAGCAAAGAATTTGAACCACTTTTTTTTCTATTTATTTATTAAAAAAATGTCTTATACTGAATCGAGTAAAAACAAAAAGATTTAATAAAAATTTTCAATTTCTATGATTATGAACGGTTTGTACATCCTCGATTTAAATTAATATGTACACCCATCCCTCGCTTAACACGGAAGATAGGTTCTGCTAGATAACCGTGTTAAGCGAGGGATGGGTGTATATTTTTTTAATGTTTTGGAAGCATATTATCGGGCTCCTAAACGGCAATAACCTGTGGTCCCTAAATGGCGAGGGCTTCGATGCCTTGCATCCTTTTGCCTTAAGGTAGCTATTCACCTGGTTTACAATAACATGTGAAGAAAAATCAATGGTTTTCCGAGGACTCTCGTTCCAACCCCAAAGTCAGGATTAATACTTGAAAGGTACTTTTATAGCATCATAATAATTTGCCTGCCACTCGCTGAGGGCATGGGCCTCATCAGATTCTCTTATGGTGGTCGAGGCCAAAGGAACCTGAGTCTCATACGTGACATGAGGGCACATATCGTGTCCATACCGCGGGGACCCTAGTCGTCTTGGTTTGCAGTTTTTTGTAAAGAGTTTCCCTCTCTTGGCCATTGCTGGCATTGGACGTACAAAAGAATTGAATTTTTAAATAAAAAGTCAATATAACAAGGAAATGGGGACAACGTTATAGAAGCCAAGGGACGCCTACAAAATTTGGAGAGGCCTTTTTAATTTATTTTGTAAATTGAATTGCCTCTCGGGATTCGATATGGTTATAATGGTGGACCCAACGAGACAGAAATTCTTCGAGACGGCCTAGGCGAACTGAGGATTACAGAATCACTTCTTAACGATTAAAACATCTAAGAAGAGATTATTGACGGTATAAATGATAGTAGCGCACTAATAAAGCGCGGAAGGCTATCGCCTTCTTACATGGCTAACGGTCTTCAACTGACTGTAAAACTCTGGGGCAACTATATACAAAATGGCTACGACACGTGTCGATTAGGTCAATCTACTAAATACATATGCATAGTATCGCAAACCCTTTGAGAGGCAACGATTCCATAAAAGCGAATATGATGTCTCCAACCCTCATATCGGATTAATCTACATATGTCATAAACCAGGGATGGCAAACCTAGGGCTAGGGTTTGAGAATTTGGATGGCATGCGAACGATTTCGATATATCCCATTTTTAAAAAATGGCTGATCCCTAGAGAGTGTGTGTGATATCTTCGTTTTTGAATTTTTGCCCTGCAAAAAATTTTGTAAGGACAGAAACAAGTGATAATCGGAGGGTTCGAGGTCCGGGGGGTATATTGGATGCGACGGAATTCCCAGCCTAGCTCTGCGAGTTTCAGACAAGTCCCCAAAGCAGTATGTGGCCTAGCATTATCATAACCAGTGTTATGGCTTGTAGGTAACATGCATATATTTTCGATATTGCAAGTTAACCGCGACTGAGCTAAGTTAGTAGTCGGATAGGTGTCCGACGAAAACTATGAATTCAGGGAATTCTTTATAACACTGGCCAGAAGGTATGCTAGAGGAAGACATTCATTACCGCCGCTATGTTTTATAAAAATATTTTTTATGTGGGTAGCTTGGAGGGTTGATATTAATTAATTTAATGCCATCAATCCAACGTTGAATAAATATTTATAAAAAACAAATAATATAATTTTCAATCCAACTGAAATAATAATAAAATTGAACCTGTGTCGTGTTTTGACACGTAGGGGAATACGAATCAGTATCTTTACAGAGTTTTATAAATATAAATAAAAAATATGTATAAAATGTTTATCAAAAAATCTTTATATGGATGAATGGCGATTTGGATTCTTTCTGTCATGCCATTCATTCATCGTAGACAATAAATAAATAAATAAATAAAAATAAATAAATAAATAAAGCAGGATGATGTCCTTCCTATTGAACATCGCCGGCCTCTTTTCTTGGAGTGCTGTTTTTAAATTATCCATTTGCTGAAAGTACCTCTCCGAGTTTAGCTTTTCGTTCGGTTTCAACAGTTCAAAATGTATTGGTCCTCGAATTTCCCGCCATATACACAATATTCTATTATTCAGGCTCAATTTCGGTTTAGAGATGTAGGGGGCAGGTTTTCCGGATTCACAATATGCTCTTCTCCTCACGATGTCTTCATAGATAATCCACTTTTTCATCCGGTCCAAGAAGGGTTCGATTTTGTTTCGTGCAAGCAGAGATGAGCATATGATCATTCAAATTCATCTCGAATATTTCCACACCAATCCTAGTTTCCGAATACGGTCCGAAACGGTTTGTTGAGTTGAATCAAGCCTTTCTGCAATCTCCGATGTTGTCAAAAAAGGATTTTGCTCTAGCATGGATCTTGACAGAATTTTCCGGTAGACCCATTAAATTATGGATTCACATCTAAATCTGCCGAACAGTGTGAAAGATCAAGCAGAACAAATGTCAATTATGTTATGATTAAAGCTAATCGGCGGCGGAGGAATGATTAATCAGCAAAACTTAAAAAGAAAACAAAAAACGTAAAAACGGTAAGCGGGTGATAGGATGAAATGGGATTATGGCCGACATGGAATACTTAAAAAAAAATATTTTCAGTACAGCACTGCTTTATTAACTACTTACTAACAAATACATAATATAACATTAACATTTTTCAACTACAGCTACGTGTGTGTGTGTGTGTCTGTATTTAAATGCACAATTTAAATGCGTACGGAACCGTTTAAGAAGTACAACAACAAAGAAACGAGATGACTAAAGATTATGCCAAATAATCGAATTATAGCAATTATTACTCGGTAACGGTAACTAGATCATCATTACACATGTATTAATAAAATTACATTAAAAACGATATACGCGTGATATTATGTGGTAACTAATCAGATAATCGGACCGTTTTGAAACTGCGATCGAACAATTCATGTTTTATACGAAATTTCGCTTGCATCGATGTGTCAATTACGAGCTAAAATGATTAAATATATGAATACGAATAGCGATGAGTTAGCATAAAAAATAAATCATAAATATAAATCGGCGTATAACCACACGTCGATTACTTAACGCTAATATATATAATAAACTAAATATTTTTAGTATAGTGAATATTACAAAAGCAAATATAGCAACAGTATAGTTATATCCATACAATATTAATAATAATTAAATGCACCAAACGACTGGAATTACATTCAACGATATCGCATTTATATCTCATGTACACAATGCACATATATAAATATATATTGCAACGGTAAGGCAAATCTGTCGGTTTAGTCATAATAAGATTTGGTAGTCGCGATTACAACTAATCAATATAAAGTAAAATTCATGTATACAATAATTAACAAGTAGACATATATTTATATTATTTTGCTCATAGCGAGGGTAAATACGTACATTCAATCGTGAACGATACATCTTATATAAAAATACATCTGCGTAAATATAATATTCGAAACGAATATACGGACAGTGCCGAAAAAATACCAGTGAAGCCGAATATTTAGAAAATCTTCTAAGAGAGTCCGCAACTAAACAAGAACTGATAAAATTTAAAATCTTTATTTTATTACTTAAAAAAATGTTCAAACAAAAGCCTCAACCATCAGCAAACGAAAACCTTGTAAAAGTAGTCTATTTGTTGACGTATTGGTTATATTATTTACAATATTGTTTGTATGGAGTTCGGAGGGTCTAAAACACATATGTGTTGCTGGACCATAATGAGCTGACTATCGGAAACATTGATTGAAGAAGTCGAGTGAACGGAATGGCTTTGAAGACCATCGGCATATTCCGGCCTATTACTCGAGGATGTCTAAAAAATATAGGAAAAGTTTAAAGACGAGGCGTTTGGGTCCAGTACGATTTGTCGGACATGAAACAAGACGAAAACGTCTCTTCGAGATTTAATTACTGGACCTCGATGATACTAGCGATATTAGCGATCTCGATGTTACAAATATTTATTATTCTTATTAAAATCCAGAGGACCCCCGAAGGACTGTATTTTGAGGGGCCTGATGCTTTGCATCGTTTTACCTTAAGGTAGTTACGCCCCTGAACTCATGGATATGGTTCGAAATATGACCGTTAGGGTAGCTAACTGAAAAACATATCATTTATAAATTTAAATTTAATTATTAATGTTTGAGAAATTTTCATTTATATAAGGATGCATAGTGTTGTAGATGTGCAACAAATAGATTTTAAAATTATTTCTTCTGTCATTATCCGGGTATTTTTGCATTTAAGGGTCAGAACAGAACTCCATATAAAAATAAATATGAGTTATTCAAATTTAATTTAGAGAATACTGCTAAATTATTATTTATAAAAAAAAGTAGAAATCCGCCCCTGATGAGAGATGAGAAATGGGTTCTCTACTCGAACGTTCCTATGAGTTGATATAGACCAAATTTTAAAAAGAGTATTACAACAAGGATATACCGGTCACGTGTCAAGAGTGCGGAACAGTCAGCCGCCGAAAAGGCTTAAGGTTAACAAGCCTTCCTGTCCCCAGAGAAGAGGAAGACCAAGGCTGAGGTGGTTGGGCTGTGGGATGAGCGGGAACTAGATATCCCTGAGAGGAGAATTCTGAGAAGCTATCGTCAGAGTGGCTAGACGATGTCACGTGTCAAGGATGAGGGACAGTCAGCTGCCGAAAAGGCTTATGGTAAACGAGGCTAAGGTGGTTGGACTGTGTACAGAAGAACACTGCATCATTGAAACTTATCGGAAGATGGAGCGACGTAGCGGCAAATCGGATAAAACGGAGAAGGGTGTTGAATGACGCTTTACAATAGGGCTGTTTCACCAATGTGTGTATGGTGCGATTTCAAGAGGATCGTTTAATGCAGACTCGGCCAGATCTGGTCAATAGACACGGCGTCATCTTGCATCACGACATGGTGAGACTCCATTCAGTGATAGATACCATCAAAATATTAGGGAGTGGGAGTTATCGTTACGATCAATTCAAAAGCCGAAAACCAGATGACAAACTGTAATAACTAATATAAAAACAGATACGTATTTTCGGCACCACCGACATAAGGCGAACCATTTAAAATCGACGATCAATCAGAAAATCAAATAAAATGAATATCGAACGCTGTACGAATTATTCGAGGATGTAAAAGATCGTCAAGATTGAACGAGCACTTCAATCCTAAGCTCATAATTTTGTTCAAATGCAAAATCGTAGATCTCGCGCTCTAATATTGTAAAATTTTATTAAAAAAATAATAATAAACGCATTAAAACATCCATCATATATATATATATATATAAATTTTTCATTAATTCAATGTCATCTAAATTTGGAAGAAGTATATATATATATAAATATAAATATTTTTTTTAATTATCACAATCCGGATGCAGATTTCGCAATCATTTGTTTCTATCATTCGACAAAAGATCGTCGAATCACAATTATGCGATTACACTGGCGTATACCCTGTGCACTATTCACATCTAAACATTAAAAAAAATAAGGCTACAATTTCACTTCGTATATATATTTATAAATATATAGAATAACGTCATCCATATAACAACTATACATTTACAAATCAATCAGTTCAGATCGTTCTCCCATTTTAAATGTCGTAATAAAAATATATATATATATATAGGTTATTCTCTAAACGCAGAAAGCGAGAATGATGACGGCCACAGTCAGAGAAAGATTCATCCGTTCCGCTCTCACAAAATCCGTCGATTTTTATTCTAATTATCCGTAAATAAATAATCGTTTACATACGTCCCGTCCCATACAAATCATATTTTAATAATAACGATTAGCGTATAAATACGTACACACGTCTAAACCTAATCCATTAAATATTAACCGATAATTATTAATTATTAAAAGCAGCAGCGATTATGGAGATTATACTTTGATAATAATACATTTTAATTCTATTCAGCAATTAAATCCAATCAATAAGCGCCTATGTTAATCTAAAAATATATATGTATGATTATGACTTTTACTAGCTAAATGATTAATCAATTCATTAAAAAATAAGCACCGCCTGTGTGCGTGCACAAATTAGACAAAATAGAATGTACGTCAACACCTTGCGCTCGCTCGTAACGCGCTTCTGATGCACAAATTAATTTATTTCATAAAACACAATAACGATATCGTAGACAACTATTCAAAACAACAGATTAAAATAATAACCCTCGTATAGCGCCGAGATAGGGACCGTGCTGTAGAAATCAGCCCTATAGAAGGCTAGGCATATACAAGATGTTATATTTATCATCATCATCATCATTGGCCAGCCACAAGACTCACTCGTTGAGGACATGGGCCTTACCAAACTCTCGCATGGTAGTCGAGGCCAAAGGAACCCGAGTCTCACACTTGACGGAGGGCTCCTTCGGCGGTCCATATCACCGCGAGGGACCCGGTGCCGCCTTGGTATGCGGTTTTTTGTAACGAGTTTCCCTCTCGTGGCCATTGCTGGCATTGGACGTACATCTTCTACCATGTTGGTATCGGATTTTACCCTCTCGACTGCGTAATTTACGATATACAGTAAGAAAATGGATTCACGTTAAAAATCGAAAATTGCAGCATCGGTGGGGTTTAGTCAATCTGCAGTGACTAGATTTATAAAGGAATTTCAAAAAATTGGGTCTGTAGATTGTAAAAAAGAGACAAGACCAAAGCGGAAGACAACCCTTGCAGAAGATCGTCTTTTAAAAAGGTTCTGCTCAACCAACTGATTTAAAACTGCAGTGGATATAAGAACAGAGATAATCGGAGGTGGAGATCCCGAAGTCAGTGTCGAAATGGTACGGAAAAGGCTCAGGGTAAACCACTTCTCCTGAAACAAATCCTGGACAAAAGTTTACCAGACCTGAACTAAAGAGGACTAGAGGAAAATTATCTTCTCGGATGAAAGCAATTTTAACTTGTTTGGCTCGGATCTTTATGTAAGAAAGAAAAAGTTTGAAGCATCCAGCAGGAAAAATGGTTTGAGGATGCTTTTCTTACTATGGAGGAAAATCCCAAAATTGACTCACGAGATATTCTAAGGATTTACATGAAAAATTAGAGTGGATTTCAATGAGCGTTACTGAATGTTGGGTTTTGTATAAATCGGCGTTCTAGACTGGAGCGCTATAGAAGGGTTGGCTGTATTCGATATAGAAAATATAATAAAAAAATGTTTTTATATTATATTTATTTTATTCAGTGCGTTGTCGACGATTGGCTAAGCTAGCGATACTTGAAAGCGCTATAAAATATCCGCTATTATTTACTCTCCGAGTAGACCAGCTGCCGGCGAGCGCAAAGGGCTATAAATATATCGTGAACTAATACCTATAATACAAAAATAAGTAGTAATAACCGTCGTCGCGCGAACGGTTTAATATTCAAATAAATCATGCGGACATTCGTCGGTGTCGTGTAAATTAATTATTCACGTTTGAAATTTATTTTTGTTGAAGCCAAGTCTCATCACAAGCGACAATTTAAACGCATCCTAGTGCGGCCACATTACCGGATCAGATGGCGTTTCTTTGTATGGAAATATAGATAAGCAAGGAGGCCACGTCGAGGAATTCTGTGTGTCCGTTGTAGATCGGAATGCTCCTGTAGCCGGGGCGGATGCAGTTCATCGGATACGTCGCCTGTCCAATAAAATTCGGATCACCGAACATGTCTTCGTCCTGCACGACGAAGCGCAGCAGGGCGCAGTCGGGATTCGCGACCTCAAACTCGCATATGTCGTTCCAGATCGGATTGAAACCATTTTCTGCTATAAACACACGGTAAATTATTAAATAAAAGATCGATCGATCGATGCATTTGCGCATTTTGGAATACTTACGTATTGTTTTGGTGACGAGTTTGACGCCGGTGTCGTATTCGGCGCCGAGGACTTCCACCTCGACGAAGGGACTGGTCGTACCTCTGCCCGATTTGCTGAGATGACGGGCGGCGATCACTCGGATCATTATGTTGAGCGGCGGGATGTTCAACGTTTTCTTATCGGTCGGCACGTATTGGTCCTGGAACATGAAATCGGGACGCAGGACGTAGCCGCAGTTTCCGTTCTCTTTGAACTTGGCCGTGTTGACTTGCATCGGCTTGTCCGGCGTTTGATAATTCAGGGCGACCATCTGCGATCCGGATAACCACATCGGAATCGGGTTGTAATTCGACGAGTCGATACGCTGCCCCTTCGGATATACCCGGCTGAATTGAACGCGGTGGTATTTGAGGAAGAATGCGTTCTCCTGCTGGCAAATCAGTTTTTCGGCTTTCGTCTCCGGGAACGACGACATCTCGTTGAATATGAACTTGGATTTAGCCTTCTCGAGATTAAACGCGACCGATCGGCAGTATATGATCAGATCGGACATGTCTTTGGCGATGCGCCACGTGCGCTCCATCTCCTTGTGTTGGATCGAGCGGGCGTTGGCTGACTGGCCGGCCGTAATGATGGCGTCGCGCCATTCCAACGCAATGTCTTTCGTGGGGGCCGCCACGTTGAACGGGGCGCTGAGCACCGACGGGTTCTGTATTCTGATGATCCATGGGGCGTGGCTACCGTGCTCGTTCGAACATGTGAGATCGACGGTGGCTCCGGCCACGTCGATGCTGCCCTTCTGCAGCGTTCCCAGCGGCAGACTGTCTCTGTCTCCGCCCTGAAAAACAAACGGTAACCGATGTTTACAAAACAAAAACGGACAGACCAGCCTAACAACAATCACAACATGTTATATTTATATATATATATAAAAAAAAAAATCGCATGCATATCTTATTACTTGCCATAGGAATTATAAAGCTGCGTGTTAAAAATATAAATAATAATACGAAATGCAAATTAGAGGTACGGCGCACTACAGCCCATGGATAAGGAATCGCCGGTTTCGACTGGACTCGGACAAAACAAAAATCACATGAATATGAATACAACATATTTTACATTTAATGTGCGTAACCATTACGGAGAATCGATCGTGTACACCGTAACGGAATCCCTTAGTATTTTTATTATAGCCGTATTTGTTATACAAATAATATATATGCACGCGTTATTTAATTCTAGACATGACGCAAAAAAAACAGTGCGATTGCCGATCGATTGGATAAAATTTGACATATCCACGACACGTTTTTCAATTTCAAAAAGATTGTAATAATTTAGAAAAAAAAAAAAAAATCGAGAAAATGATTACATTAGTCTCATTGCTACTGGATTGTTCAATTTCCTGGACATAGTTTGCTGGAAACCATTGGTGTCGTTTACCACCGTAGTCTCCGCGCCACCAACCCGCATCCGGTTTGTGAACGTTTGTGATAATGGCATGCTTACAAAATGAAAGCTCGTCGTCCTGACGAGCCCTGTAGTCGTACAATGCTTTAACTGTTATCTAAAAAATATAATGTTACAAACACAATTAACTAAAAAAAAATTATAATGTGATAATAGACACATCCACAATGATAGTGATAAGCAAAAACATAAAAATATTTATATATACCGGTGAACGATGAACATATAGCAACTATACTACAAAAAGCGAAAAATAATGTCATTTTTTGTTGCGTTACTTTGAAATATGTTTGTCAGCGGCTGCCGTTGAGTTAACACGTCATGGTTAGTATAAGATACACATTTGCGATATTTTATTAGATGAGGCTACCCAGACCAATGGCGTTATTTATGATGACATGATGAATTTGGAATGAATATACTCCAATACTCGCAGATAAACGAATTATCATATGTTTTCCTTTATTGTTAAGATATGAAATCGATCCGTTTCTTATGTGAGATGAGAAGTGAGTTCGCTACACCAAGCCGAAGAGAGAAAAAAAACAACAATATTTATCGAATCAGGTAGCTGTGTCTACCCCCATGGCCATCATTGACTGAAAAAGGTACTCTTTGGTATTTGGTGCGATGTTTTGGGAATAATTCACTATCATCATCATAGGCGCAACAGCCATATCGTAGAGACCTGGCCTCATCCAACACTCTTCATTCTATCTAGTATACCGCTACGCCGTTCCATCTTCCGGTATGTTTCAATGATACCTATACACTATAACGTGGTTCTGATTTCTTCGTTATAAGGGGGCCGACTGTATTAGGCGAAGCCCTTGAGTTAACACGTCATCGTTGGTATTGTTTTGAAGCTTGTGGTGGTTATTCCACGTGTTTGGACCAATGTCGTGTTGTGCCTTGGCAACAATACGCGGTGGCTCCGGAAATCTACCATGCTTCCCCCGCGCAGACCTCCGCCCGCAGTTGCAGCGTGAACACGCTTCTGCGTTACTTCGCCATGACGATTCTGGACTCTCCTCTCGTCCTCTGTATGACCATTTATTCCCGACACCGCTTATAATCATCGCAGCCAACCAACAACCGACTAGGTTGTTCGCAGACTCCGCCTCAGCATCCACGACTTGAGACCGCAGACGGGCGGGCATGCTACGGGCCGAGCTTAATTCCTCGGTGCCCCCCAGCCGCCCCCCGCCGAGGATCATCAAGAAGGGTGCTCTCTACCAACACTCTTGGAATCTCGACCGCCAGGAGTGCGCCGCCATTGCCATAGGTCGCTACATAGAGCGCGACTTGGTGGACGAAAGCACGCATCACGGCTTACTTCGTAAACCTAACTGCTGCCGCTGCAACAATTCTTCTATTTAATAAATGTGTCGACAGGTTCAACTATACAAACTGTGTTTGCATTTCGTCCACTGGCGAGAGTAAAGGCTCGCCATGGTCCGAGTCACGAATCCTTCCACATCCTTTACAAGCTCTATTAACAATCGATGAATAACAACTGGATATTTGAAGAGAAATATTTAGGGTATTTTATGCCATCCTTATTTGATAAAGGATTGAAATCAAATAAAGCTAGCCAGACCATCTGCGGTATTTATTTATGAGACATTCGCCTAAAACAATCAAGAAATTGTCACAAAATCTCGGCTGTTCATAGTCATGAATTACTAAAACTTGTTCAGACTGTTACTGCTGACGAGTATTGTGTCCAATTGTTATCATCATAGGTGTAACAGCCGTATTGTAGAGCCTTGGCCTCATCCAACACCTTTCTCCATTTTATCCGGTCTGCTGCCACGTCGCTCCATCTTCCGTAAGTTTCAATGATGCAGTGTCCTTCTGTACACCGTCCAACTACCTTAGCCTCGTTTACCATAAGCCATTTCGGCAGCTAACTGTTCCGCATCCTTGACACGTGACATCGGAGTCTAGCCACTCTGACGATAGCTTCTCAGAATTCTCCTCTCAGGGATATCTAGTTCCCGCTCATCCCACAGCCCAACCACCTCAGCCTTGGTCTTCCTCTTCTCTGGGGACAGGAAGGCTTGTTAACCTTAAGCCTTTTCGGCGGCTGACTGTTCCGCACTCTTGACACGTGACCGGTATATCCTTGTTGTAATACTCTTTTTAAAATTCTTCGAGTCAATTCTGGCACTATAACACTGATTTCAACTTTATGACATTGTTCTATTAAATGGTGGATTTTCAGAATCATTTAAAGTAAAGGTTTTACCGTCTAAAAAAAATTGACCCGAACAGATAATAATCAGAAGGTGCCAGATCTGGAGAATATGGTGGGTGTGGCAGTATATCCCATCCAAGCTGTAAAAGCTTTTGACGAGTTAACAAACTAGTATGAGGTCTCGCAATATCTTGGTGGAACACTACACCTTTTCTATTGATCAATTCCGACCTTTTCTGTTTAAGCGAATCATTCAATTTGTCCAGCTGATGGCAGTACACTTCAGAATTGATGGTTGTGTTGTCCGCGGAAGAACCTCAAAAAAAAAGATTCCTTTGAAATCCCATCAATCAAATAGCATCAACTTTTTTTGATTAATATCGGCTTTCGAAGTGCTTTAAGCTATTTTATCTTTTTTACTCCGTGATCTCTTGCGCTAACGTTGTTGTAGACAACTCATTTCTCGTCCCCAGTGATGATGCGCTTCAAAAATGGATCATTTTCTTGATGTTTGAGAAGCAAATCACTGACATCAACGCGATGGCATAAATTCCTTTCCGTAAGAACATGAAGAACTCATGTCGAGCTTTGAGATTAAACCTAGGCGTTTCAGATGATCATGAACGATGGAATTCGATAAATTTAATCTCTCAGCGATCTCACAAGTTGTTATTCGCCGGTTTGCATCAATTAATGCCATTATTGTGTCTTCATCAGCTTCAGCTAGCCTTCCAGAACGTGGTGCATCTTCAACATCAAAAATTCCGGATCAAAACATCTTGTCTATACAAATCGGATAATTTTTTTCTTGCTCAAACAGCATTTTTACCTTTTCGATAGTAAAACAGTAAAATATGCCGAAAATGCTGTTTTTCGTTCAAGGGTACAAACAAAAAACTACTATCGAACGTAGCGTAGAATCAATCGAACCTTTTCACAAGCTTCTTGCTGAATCAGCTGTGAAAAAATACAATTAAGTCCTCTGTTGGGAAAAAACGAAATTACTTTCCGAACAACTCAATAGTTAAGAAATATCTTCACAAACAACAATAAAGGAAGTGAAGAGATTTTTTTTATAGAGAAGAACGACTAAGGGTGCATTTCCATTGCTGAATTTTTTAATAATAACCCAAGCTCGAACTGAGCTTTAAAGGGCTCGTAGATTTTCATGATACAAAAATATTTTGAATGAAAGGCAACTGTTCTTTTTTGATTTTGAAAATGGCATCTTCATAAGTATGCGATTTACCAGTGAGATGTTGGCGTTTAAGTGGATAAGGATATAAGAAGCAGATGGGAGATGCTTAAGAACTAGCTATTTCTATGTTAGAATAATTAAATTAAATATAAAATACGAGGTACCACTATATAAAAAAGGATATGAAATTATTTTCAGGACAAGTCTAGCTTGATCATCGACTAAATGTAAAATATCTAAATTATGAAAAATACTACGGAGGTATTTAAAGCCATCAACTAAAAGCTGGTAATAAAATAGCAGAAATACAACTAATCCGAATGAATTATATAAAGAAAAAAAAATCAAAATTTGTTTACGTCTAATTAAGCAATTATTATAAAAATATATTACATTTGCAAAAATTGTATTAAATTTTAGCATTTTTACGTTAGTGCTGTTATTAAAATATATATAGTTCACAAAAAAATAGTTTTATTAATCGTATTTAATCCCAAAATTGAATAAATAAAAGGTGATTTAACAAACCCGCGACGTGAAAGACGTAGGATCCATGTAGCCCGGTGTGCCTTGTATCGATGTATCATCAGTCGGCTAAAATTCAATTCATCAGTCAACGAAACATGGATTTTAATCGAATTTAATAAAAAAAAAACGCTTACCGTTCCGATACGTTTCAATATTTCTTCGTTGATCGGATACCACAATTTAACTTTCTTGTACAACGGATGCTTTTCATAATACGCGACCAATTCGATCAAGCTTTCGAATTTGACTTTGCCGATTGTGTACAGACGTCCTTCGAGTTTGACCCGGCAATGCTTGATTTGTTTTTCGACTCTGAAATCATAGAAAATACGGCGATAATCGATTGAAATCATCAATATTACGGTTACGATCGTACCTGAACGAGATGGCAAAAGAGCCGCTGTCGTTCTCACTCGGACGTACAAGAAACGCTCCATCGGAAGGCGCACGTCGTAGCAAATCTTCGGCTAATGTACGTGTGGCGTTTGCGTGATACCATTCTTTACCCTCGTGTTTGTTCGGTTGCGGCACCGGCTCACGTAATATGATCAAGAATTCCTGAAACAATTCAATTAAAAATTTTGATTACCATTCGGTCCCTCTAATTCAATAAACGATTGAACGAAGCATACCTGACTGCGTAGCGGATTTTGACGATAGTGCGTAATTAGGCTATAAAGACTATCGAAGCATATCGCCTCGATTAAATAATATTTCGTTATGCCCTTGTCTTGCTTTAGACGGATGCGGCAATGATTGACTTTGCCCTGTCTCCAAAACGATAAACAATAGTCGCCGACGAACGTTACGCTCTCTCGCACCAAAAACGTTCCATCGCCGAGATGAGAATGGGCGTGCAAGAGTTCTTCGGCTTCTTGTCTGTTACCGGACAGTCGTCCGTGGAACCAGCATTCTCCGAAATGCAACTCGTCTTGCGGCACATCGCTCGCCGTTCTCTCTCGCTCGCTTTCGCCGTCGCTATCCACCTCGCCTTGATCACCCTGCGAGTTATAATTGTCCGTATAATACAATTTGTTTTCCGTCAAGACGAACAGATGCGGATTCCATTCGCGATCGACCGGATCTTCCAGGAATAATATGCCGTTCTTCTTCGACGTCCTCAGATCTAAATCGCGTCCCTCTTCCGGACGCAGTGAAAACGAGCTTTCGTCGGCGCCGTCCGGTATCTTTTTGTGTTTGATTATGATTTTGTTTTTCAATTGATTCGGAGACGGAAGGCACGTCTCGTTCTTATCGAAAGGCTGAACGAGCAATTGCTCGCCGAAAATTTCTTGCAACAAAGAGGCCATCTTCCTCTGCTGCGGCAGAGAGCAATTGTCCTCGATGGACAGTATGAGCGGATATTCCGATTTGATAAAAGCGTGATCTTTGATTGTGCGCAACACATCGACTAGTTTAATCTTCGTGGTGAGCGTGTGACCGTGATATATGAACGGAATGCCCTCGGGTCCGTCCCAGCAATCCAATTCGATACAACGGCAACCGGCACGTAAGCAGCGAGCATACGCCTCCACCGACGATTCGCTCGAAAATTGATCTCCGGTTAAATACCTGCGAATTAATCAACAATTAAAAAATAAAATACGTATCGTTTCGCAATAATAATTAATAATTACGTGTTGTGCGACGACGATATCCAGTAATGAGCCAGTGGTCTGTTCATGTCTTGTGTGACTTTGTCGTGTCTATCGTCCCATATGCTGTTTTCCATCGAAAATAAATATTCGATAAACTGCAATAGCGAAAAAAACCATTATAATAAATTCAAGCACGATTTTTTAAATAATACGGTGTTCGATTTACCTCGACGTTGGTCAAGTACGGTTCGTGGATATCACGCTGCGAATCACGAATATAATCTCTTAAGAACGCAGAGAGCTCTAACTCGTTTTTGGCGATCGGATCCTTTTGTTCGATGAGTAAAAACTTTTGAAAATCTTTTACGTTTATGTTCTTGTTATTCCCGCAATACGTCATATGCTTATCAAACACGTCGTGGATGTTCTAAAATAAAAATAATATTATAAATCATATATAGATTATTCGGCGAGAAACCATTATTTTGTATAGAATTTAAGTATACACGGTAAAAAAAAATGCTCTCTTCCTTGGAATTTGTTAGCTAAACTTTCTGTAATACAAGTCCATTTTCATAAAAGCTATTAGCGAGCTCACTTGCCATACTCTTCAAAATAAAAATATCCTGGAAAGCTAAAAATATTTCTATAGCCATCACTCCTCTAAAAAATATTAACGTCTTCGAGATTAGAATCCATTTTCTTTCCTTTCTCACATACAAAAACATACATAAAACACAATTAAATTATTTTTCATTTCAATGGAAAATCGCCGATGTCATCCTCAACCCTAAGCCCGGCAAACCTCCAGACCACATGGATAACTACTGCCCCATCAGCCTTCTCTCCTCTATCGGTAAACTTCTTGAAAAAATAATTAATAGAATATTTAAATTAACTGCAGACCTCAAGGTATTCCCGGACGAACAGCACGGCTTTAGACCAGGTCACTCCACATGTCACCAGCTTCTTCATTTCTAACTGGACACGGATGCTTCGGAGAGTACCTTCTATTACATCTCACACTCTATTACATTGTCCACGCTTTATGGAAGCTAGAAAAAGCCTAGGAGGAGAGGCGATAACCATCGAAGCCGTGCAGAAACTCCTCCTCGACAAAGACGAGGAACATAAGACGCTATCCGCGTTTGCCGGGATAGTAATGCACATCAAGGAGGAAGCCGATAGGGAAAGACGGCCGCCAAACAACCGCCCACAGCAAGGATAACGGAAAGATCTGATACCAAGAAGGATGTGTGGTAAAGTTTTTACCCGAAAGTCAGCCACCACCATGCTGAATATCTAACGACAATACTGTGGTGGTTAGTAATTAAGACAATCAACACATTCCTTCGTCCTTTTACAGGGAAAACAGTGTCCTTTCGATATAATTAAAAAAAACTTATTTATACGGTCATCATCCGTCTTCAAATCCTATACTCTTCTCAGATCTGGGGCTCGATGCATTCTACAAATCACACCATGGTTTATTTGCAACACAAATATACCCAAAGACTTTAAAATCCTCCCTCTTAGAGACCTTATTAAAAAATATACCACTCCTTTCTACGATAATTTCCATAAATTTTCATGGATTAACCCCTCTATTTCCGCTCTCGCTAACAACGACCCTAAATACTAGATAACAAAAATGATTTAATTCAGATCCCTTGTTTTCCATTTAAAATAATCAGATAATAGTTAAAAAATCATCAACTTCATAGAAACTTTTAGCTCGCTTCTCCTCTTTTCTTCTCTATCTATTAAATATAAAAGCTACTATTGGCTTCTTTGCTTCTGTGTCTGGTTCATCAATCGAGGATCGAGCTAGTCACGATCGTCGGGTAATATAACGCTCTCTCTGATAGAGGCAACCAGCTGTCCTTCTGCACTCGCTAAAGCAGTAATTCGGATAGCGAAGTTACGCCTTCAAAGCTTTTCTTCACCGTAAGTCGCCTATTGTGAAGTTGGGGAGACACCCTTCACCTCATCGGACATAATTGGCCCTCGTCGCCATATAATCTTCGTTATCAACATGGAGAAGTCAGTGGAATTAATGCAGAGACAGGCAGATCAACGTCATCACTTTGACGCAATGAAAACAACGTGATATTCGCTCTCTTGCGCAACCTCCTTACGCCAAGACCTGTGATCTTCATCGTAAGCCGACAACGAATTGGACATCAGTGTCCACAGCTGACATTAGTTAACTTTTACACGCCGACTGGGGAATCCCCGAAAACAACAGCAGCAGCCATCGTATTGCGTCCGCACATCACCTTAACGGAACTGAGGCGATCGACGAGTTAATTTATGAACAAGTGTCATGTATTTTTATGAATAAGTTGATTTAATAAATTTAAAACCTAAAAATGGATTCAGAGAAATATATCCTCGGAGCCTGTACCCCCAAAAATATAAAAAAAAACCAATAAATATTATATTGATATAACGTACGTTTAAATCGAAGACGAGTTTGTGATAAAACGCGACGAAATCGTCAAAACCAATTTCGCCGCGTTTTCTAGTGTCGACCTCTTGGAATAAATCTCTCAATTTAATGGTCGGAATTTTGCAGTTGATCTTGGGCAAAAAGCTCTTCAGCTCTTTTAATGCGACACTGTAACAATTTGAAAATAATTAACGACACATACTAGACGATATTAGGATACGAGTGCAATATATTTATACTGACGCTTCACGATTATTTTCCATGTGATAAAACTCCTTCCGCAGCCATCTATCGACTTGGACCGGATACGGAGATGTGGTGGCGTCGTCGACTAAATATCTCAATCCTCGAATCCACATGTCGCACTCGTGTTCGGACAACGCTGGAATGTATATAAAAGACATTAACATCGGAATCGATTAAAAAAATAAATAAATAATAAAATCAGC
>JAGXCT010033277.1:0-10741 GCA_022495035.1 Philopotamus ludificatus | reverse complement strand
ACTCCCCCAATTACACGACTCCAAATAACACGGTCTCGATTTTAGTGTTAGTGGGCGTTTAACTGTAATGAATTATACCCGAAATATCCCACCAAACACCAAACGAAACTATTTTCTATGATAATGTTGAGCGATGAGTAGGAATAGGTACCTGTTTTGGAGATAATCATGTAAAGGACCCATTTCTCATCCCCAGTTATAATTCTTCTAAGAAATGGATATGTTTCGTGTTTGGAGAATAATTGTTACGCGTTGCTCCAGGTCGTTGAGGAGAGATCGTGCGGTACCCAAATTCCTTGCCTATTTTTTCCCCGCAACCTTTTCAAATGATCTTGCACAGTTGTTATTGGAGCCAAAATCATCTAATAATTCCTTCACTGTTTTACGCGGATCAGCTTTCACCAATGAATTTAGGGCGTCATCGTCGATTTTGCGGGGTTTTCCTGTTTTTGGTTTATCCTTTAACTCCCTATCACCACTTTTGAACTTTTTAACCATCTAAATCGCAGTTTCAAGACGTTTCCATAAATATCGCAGATGGTCTGTGTAGCTTCGTTCGGCTTTAATCCCTTATCAAATAAAAACAGCATAAAATACCGCAAATGTGTCTTTTCAATCTCAGGCTTCTGCATTTTTCTACTACGGTAAAGAAAATAAAATAAATGTAAAAATGAGCTTCAAAATGATTCCAAATACGATGTGCTAACTCAACGGTGACCGCTGACAAACTGATTTTAAATTGACGCACCAGAAAAAATGTCATTTCTTTCCGTTTTACCTAATACTATTCAAATTTATTGAACAAAAAACTATGAAAACGGGTAGTTTTTTTTAAATATTTAAACATATTTTAATCAAAAATTCACAACATACATTTTTAATATATTATTTTAAACTGATAAACATTTATAAGATATTTTTGCAAATAAATACATAAACAACTTTGGAGCTAATCATAAATTTTTCTTACAAGTAAAAACTAACTTTGTATAGAGATTTAATAATTGTTTCAATTTAAAACAAAAAAAAATCACCATTTATTGCATCATACACTTATTTATTTAACATTAAAGAAAAGGAAAAAAAATAGGTAAGAGGTAAATTTTTTATTCAACAATATTTCAGCGTTATCGGCATTACATTTTGCACCTTTTTAACAAAAAAAAACTAAGTAATAGTTAACTGTGACTTCGCATATCATCCAAAACTTTACCCTCCATTTATGATGCTTTCTATTTGGAAGATATAGCTAGAGCATTGTATGACAATTTGTCCCAACCAAAGACTCATAAATACTCAGTTGTTGATGAGGACTGTAATGTAACTCTACGGGCATGTTCAACTAATGGGTTGAATCTTGAACAAGGATGATATTTGGGATGTGAAATACATTTCTATTGTTAGTGATGTTTAAAAATTTTAGAATTAGTCGGAAACGATCCCTCGAAAACATCTTACTAAACCATGGAATGCTTCTTTATTTTTTTGCCAAATAACTAAACACATTGAGTCTTTGAAAGTCTTTATAATGCAGATTGGAATAAATCAAAATAATTCTGTGATATATAGTATACTTGAAATTCATGTAATTGGAACATATGATTAAAATCAGTTCAAGAAAAACAAAATTAAACTTTTAATTTTTTTTCTTCTCTTCTCTTTTCATTAGTTTCTCGAAGATCGATATCAGGGATCTTATGTTACAAATATTTATTATTTTTAAAAAAAATCAGGGGCCTCTTGAGAACCTGTAGAGCTGTATGCCGGAGGCCCCCTGTCTTGCATCGTTTTGCCTTAAGGGAGTTACTCCTTTAATCTATGGATTATGTCATGCTGAACGGTCTGTGTATATATTTCTGAAAAAAAATGTTTCTGAGAGCTAAACTTTGAGGCCCCTTGAATTAATGGGGCCCCAATCGAGCGCCTTTTGTGTCTACCGTATGATCTTCTTGTATTGTTTTCTGTCCTTTGCGATAACTCGTTTGACAATCGTTTCTCATCTAAAGGCTCTATTAGGCCGAATTTTAAGAGGCTGAATTTTTCCTTTTTTTTAAAAAGTCGCTCTAAAACGTCTAGAAGGGGGCAATTTTCTTATTCGCTTAACAACTTTCTCTTCTAAAGGGCACTATTAGTTTAAAATATCATTTGGAACCCTTCAAACAGGTCTAAAAAGTGTTGAGTGTATTTATATCAATAAATAATAATAGTAATAATAAAAACTGTATTATGCCCAGGATAATAATTTTTCTGGTAACGGTGTATACCCGATTCGCTTTTTGCACTTTTCTATAGACTGCCGTGCAAAAAAAGATAAGATCCACATATAAAAATGTGCAGATAGATTCCATTTCCTAACATAAAAAAATATTCATAGGCTATAATATTTATGAAATATAGAATTTTTATTCTAATTTAATTTTAGCTTTATTCACTCTATTTTCTATGTCTTTTTTGATCTCAAGATTTTTATTTAAAATTGAAACCGTGTAAAAAAATAATGCGGTCCGTTTTCTTACACCGTGAAAAAAAATCTAGTGTATTTATTTTAATTTAATTAATTTATAAATCATAAAAAAAAACAATGCGTGATTGTAAAATAATATAACAGATAGATAGAATGTCAATGTCAAACATGACAGGATGCCGAATGTACTAGGATAGTCCTGTATCGATTACATTTTTTTTTATTTTCGTCGCACGTCATGTAGTTTAATTTGTAGTCAGAGAGCGCTCTCGGCAGAAGAACACATATATTTTTTCAATTAAATATATGTAAATTATATTTAAAAGTCACAGATGACTGTTGTGAACCATTAATATGCGTGTATAATACTTGGATTGGTTATATAATTAATTAAAACATATATTTTCGTAATCGTCCCAATGAAAATCGAATGGTTTTTCATTTTATTTGTATTTTTTTATACGATTTTCTTTTTCAGATGAAAATATTAGATTTTCGCAATACATTTATAAAGTTATTATTTATCATTTTACGCAAAAGATTCCACGGCTGTGTTGGCGGAAGACATCAGGAAGGAAGAGCGTTGTCCACGGGTGTGGACTGTTGCCAACTCTATCGCGGAAATCCTAAATTAACCTATTGTCACAGTGCGTCGTTTTGGGGAAGATATCCAGCCAATAAATACATCGTGGCGAAAAAAATATTACCTGAGAACAAAATCAGATTAGGGAGGGAAGATCGGCGCCCCCGGACGCCCCCAGCCGTATTCGGCGTCGATTATTTCCACGGTTTGAATATACACGAAAAATATTGTTCCGTTTTTTTTTTCGTTCGTCGTCGGGGAGGGCCGTTGCAATTGTACAACCCTTTAGATAAGCACACCCCTAACAAATATTTTTATGGTCGTATGAATAATATTTTCAGCATTGAAATATTAGAGAAGTGTAAACGCGCTACAAGAATATTCACCCCTGCAACTATTAATTTCACAAAACGTCAAACGATAAATGTATCTGGACTAGCTAACTAACGTCGGCAACAGGGGAATCTGGCCCCCCCCAAAAATTTAAATTATTCATACACAAATGTATATGCACATTCCTTGAATATTAATCTATCAATTATCGAATAATATTGGAACGAAGAATTAACCTATTCCCCATCCCCCGACCGGTCTGGTACTAATTTGAATTTTGACCGATCGCCGCAATGCATTTACAGTAATCAGCCGACACGAACAGGGGGAAGGCCCTGTTTGGATTAAGTGATCCCTGTCTGCCTTAATTTGTATTTGAGAAATATGAAAACATTGTTATGGAAAACAATGGAAAACGTGAATGGATAAACCGCCGCCGCATAATTCTCGAAATCGAATACAAAAGCGCCAATTTCAACACTCTTCCTGAATAAACACTTTTTAAATCTACTACAATAGAAAAAAAACGGGAATAACTCTTCTAATAAAATCTTTGGACACATAATTCGTGGTCCAAAGCGTTCTGCAGAGAATCATGAAGGAAAAAGTAGAAGGTAAACGAGTTTTTTTCAGTTTTTCATACCGATCTATAGATCACTTAAAAGTATACTTCATGTTTTCATGGAAAGGATACAGTCGACTCTCTTCCTGAACACATGGAATAGCATAATAGCAATTAAAGTCTGATTTAACGTATGCAAATGATGGTTTAATTAAGCTAGATGTTTTTAAGTCAAGACCCTCTTGACTGATTTAGCACTTGAGAGGCCCCAGATGCAACTAAATTTTGAGGCCCCTCTCCTAAAATATTTCGCCCTAAAATATGCATTCTACGCCCATGCTGTTTTACTCAATTTGCAATGTTTTCAATACCTAATTATTATCACATTAATTTATGTAAAAAGATAGAAAGAAAAACAAAACATATACAAATATTTATTATTTTTAGAAAAATTCAAGGGCATCTTGATGGCCTGCAGAGTATTGCCTTAAGGGTGTCACTCTCTTTAATCCATGGATTATGTTATGTGAAACAGTATGGTTTTGAAATATGACCGTTAGAGTAGCCACCTAAAAACATGAAAAAAAATCGTTTTTGAGAGGTGAACTTTGAGGCCCCTTGAATTATTGGTCGAAAGCTTTCTGCAGAGAATCGTAAAGGGAAAAGTAGAAGGTAAACGGTAGTTATGAAGAAAAAAGCCGTCGTTGCTATACTCTTGTTAATTGTCACTCATCTTACGATCTTCATTTTATCCAGCAGAGTTTTTTTCGGATTTTCATCCCAATCTATAGATCCCTTAGAAGTATACTTCATGTTTTAATGGAAAGGATACAGTCGTCTCTCTTCCTGAACACATGGAATTGCATTATAGCAATTACAGTTTGATTTAACGTATGCAAATAATGGTTTAATCAAGCTAGATGTTTTTAAGTCAAGACCTCTTGACGGATTTAGCACTTACGAGGCCAAAGATGCAACTAAATTTTGAGGCCCCTTTCTTAAAATATTTTCACTACCCCTACGCCCTAAAATGGGCATTCTACGCCATGTTGTTTTACTCAATTTACAATGTTTTCAATACATAATTATTAACAGATTAATTTATGTAAAAAGACAGAAAAAAATAATTTGAATTTGTATTACTTTTTCTCTTTCTTCTTTTTTCATTAGCTTCTCTAAGATTGATATCAGGGATCTCGATGTTACAAATATATATTATTATTTTTAAAAAACTTCAAGGGTCTCTTGAAGGGGTGGAGAGCTATGTGACAAGGGCCCCGATACCTTGCATCGTTTTGCCTTAAGGGAGTTACTCTCTTTAATTCATGGATTATGTTATGCGTATGGTTTTGAAATATGACCGTTAGAGTAGCGACCTAAAAAACATGAAAAAAAAATATTTTTTGAGAGATAAACTTTGAGGCCCCTTGAGTTAATGGGGCCCCAAGCACGAGCCGTCCTTTGCGAACTTAAATCATTTCTTTCCGTACAATCATTGTTTGTTACTTCCCTCTCCATGACAATCTACACATGGCGATACTTCAGTCCCTAAATATTGTCCAAAGCATGTATAATCAGCCCTCATATAACGTTTCTTCTAAATTGCTTCTTTCTACAAAATGCTTTTTAAGGTAATACCCTTATCGGGCTTTTAACAAAGCAAAATCCCATGTTTAATTGCATATAGGTCACATGTTTCGTCAAGGTATTGACTTTAAGAAGAAGATTAGGAGGGTTTGAAATGTAGCTCTACCGGAAAATGTTGAAGATTGCATGGACTTCAACTTCAATATTCGTACTTCATTTTCTTCATAAGGAGCGAAAGCTTCTGGACATGGTAAAAACACATAAAATTGAAAACTTAGGATACATCATTCGTGGATCAAAGTATCACCTTCTGCAGAACATTGCGGAGAGAAAAGTTCCAGAATTGAAAAGAAAAGAATTGAAGAAATGTTCAGAAAAAAATTGTTCCAGATAAAAATAGACAAATTTATGGAGAAAATACAAGAAATAAGTAGATCGCCTTCGCCAAATAACGTACAAAGTGACTCCCTGGCTCTTTTCGATTTAATACATTTGTACTATTCCGAATAAAAGTCTTCATTTTACACAAATTATGAAAAGATCTTTATTTCCGCCGGATTACTATAGATTAAAAAACCGGTCGACATCTAAGCGCTATAATTTGAAGCAGTATCGTATTGGATGTTTATATAGTTATGATATTTTGTCGAATTTTAGTGTCGACCGGTTTTTTTTAAACCGGTTTTTATCCGGTTTGTTGTTTTTTTCGCCGACAATTGGTAAATCAAACGTCACGTGACACAGCGCAAATGTTTACGAGAGGTGGTGTAGGGGTCGGCACTCAAATATTTGCCCGAACATTAATTCTCGCCACGGTTAATGGGGATAAATAAATAGAAGGAGCGTGTCGTCACCTATTGACGTATTGATTATCTCCTGCGGCCACGCCCCCGCGGTGGGCCGCCAATGGGGCGCCTCGGCAATTAGCTGCGGAGGGAGGGGGGCGGGGGCGCCCGGGGAGGCGGCCCCCCTGCGGGGCCCCCTTTGATCTGAGCGAGCATCTCGCGATGATGCCACCGCAAATTTGTTTATCGCCGGAGAAACCTGTCCGGATTAAGGCGTAGTGCGACACCGGGCCCGCGGGGCGGCGCTGCCATCAGCGCATTCAAAATGGCCGCCGGTGGTGAAAATTTTTGTTCTTTTTTTTTTAAAAAAAAAAAAACCTGCCAAATGTATGCGAAAAAAAATATCGGGGAGATGCTCAAAGCGACGCTCATAAAAAAGAACAATGCAAATGACTTCGGGGTGGAAATTCGCCATTGTTCGAAAGTTTCGCAATATGACAATTCGAAATTTATTTTGGATCAAATTGCGATTGCGTTCCCGTCCAACAAGTGACTATTGTGGCGCAGAAGTGCTGAGGTCAATTTGAAAGGAAAAACCGGAAAAGTCGAGAGGGAACGGGCAAGGGAAAGAGAGGGACCGATACGATTCATTTAAAGTCGAATGAAAATGTCGCCGAGCAAACTTATGAAACGAACAACTTCATTTGGCAAATATTGAAGATTTGTATTCGCTTCTGACATTATGTTGACATCCATGGAATACTCTAGAGATGGAATATTTAAAATTCAGATTTTTATTCGAGATAAAATTATTCATAATATATAAATTTAATTTTAAT
This sequence comes from Philopotamus ludificatus, assembly GCA_022495035.1. Classification (NCBI taxonomy): domain Eukaryota; kingdom Metazoa; phylum Arthropoda; class Insecta; order Trichoptera; family Philopotamidae; genus Philopotamus; species Philopotamus ludificatus. The sequence continues at coordinate 3,588 of JAGXCT010033277.1, read as the reverse complement.
AATAATACAAAATAGTTTTTTCATAGAACTATTTCGTGCAGGAGTTAATCGACAAATGACACGAACACTGCTCGTTTCCGTGACTGCAGTATTTATCCTTGGTCCATAGAGAAGCTAACGTGGAGCTTACGACTCTTTACGACTACTCAGTCGTCGTCAGAAAATAAAGAAAACATAAATAAACCGTCTCAGCTATAAATACAGATATATATGTTTATATCAACTTAGTGACATGAAAATCGTAGAAAAAAACATAGAAAATAATATTTTTTTCAAGTAAATCACTAGAATATATCTTCATCTTTATTTTTTTCTAATAATACTAGCAATTCTGCTTTTGTAAACGAAAAATAGATTAATTTTGTGCAGTATATATATATATACTTAAAAATAAGATTAAAAAGAAAAAATATGTTTAAGTTCATCCCTTATTTTTTATAATAGTTTGAATCAGGCCGGCATTGAATCCACGTTCAAGTTCTTTATTGATTCTTAGTGGGCCGCATAAAAAAACAATTTATTAAATAATGTCGTGTGTAATTCAACCTACCCCCCCCCCCCCATAATTCAACCCACCCTTAATGATTTTAAAATTTAGAGCTAAATGATATACAATTATTTTAAGTCATTACTTGTTTTCAAATTTATTATTTTGTGTTTCGTACCTATTTAAGCATTTCTTTATTTAGTTTTGCAAGTCAATTACACCCTTTTGCAAATGAAATTCATCCTTTTGCAAATGAAATTAATCTTTTTGCAAATGAAATTAATATTTGTAGAAGGCTGAAAACTCCAATAGGGCCGCAAACAAAACGAGCTGGGCCGCATGCAGCCCGTGGGCCGCGTGTTGGACATCACTGTACTAGACCTTTGTATTGATGTTATTAGTGATTAACAATTGTCAGGCTTCTCTCTGTTGATTTTTATTTTCATAATGTGTAAATAAGAAAGATTTAAGTTAGCATGGTTCAGAATCGTCCTGGAAGATGCAGTCGTGTATATAAGATAGGTGTTGCTCTTTGGATGGAACAAGGTTCTCGTTAGATTTTTTAAGAAGAGTAATCTCCGAATCCTTAGTAAGAAAATCATCCCTAAATCAATTTTGCCTGCTGGATTCTTCACCTTTGGGCTGATGGATTCTTCGTCAAGCCATTCTCCTATTTTCCTCCTTACATATTAAATGCCACCCGAGCCAAACAAATTTGCTATCATCTGGGAAGATAATTTTCCTCTAGTCCTCATTAGTTCAGGTCCAGAAAATTATTGCAAATTGGAGTTATTTAAACTTCGGTTCCTGTACCTCAGTTTTAAATCAATTGATTGAGCAGAACCTTTTTAAAAGACGGTCTTCTGAAGCGGTCATCTTCCGCTTTGGTTCTGCTCCTTTTTTGCCTTCTACAGACCCAGTTTGTTCTATAGATGGAACAAGGTTCTCGTCAGATTTTTTACGAACACCAATCTCCAACTCTTTAGTAAGAAATCATCCCTAAATCATGTTTTCCTGCTGGATGCTTCACCGTTGGCCTAATGGATTTTTCGTCAAGCCGTTCTCCTATTTTTGTCCTTACATATTAAATGCCACATGAGCCAAACAAATTAATTTTACTATCATCCGAGAAGATAATTTCCCTATAGTCATCTTTAGTCCAGGTTCGATAAATGATTGCAAATTGGAGTCATTTGAAGTGCATTTGTTTCAGGATAAGTGTTTTTTTCGTTTCGACGCTGACTTCGGTTCCTCCACCTCAGTTTAAAATCAATTGGTTGGGCAGAACCTTGTTAAAAGACGATCTTCTGAAGCGGTCATCTTCCGCTTTGGTTCTGTTCCTTTTTTGCGCTCTACAGACCCAGTTTGTTCTATAGATGGAACAAGGTTCTCGTTTGCACAGACGAACTATAAATCTTTAACTTTATTTTTTTCTGCTGGATGCTTCACCGAGCCAAACAAGTAAAATTTTCTTTCATCCGAGAAGATTTTCTCTTTTATATTTATTAATAAATTAATTTTTCTCCAGTTTTCTTTAATCCAGGTCCGGTGAATTTTTGCCCATTGGAGTGCATTTGTTTCAAGAGAAGTTGTTTTTTCGCCGATGATCTTGCTATAAAACCCTTTCGACACTGACTTCCACCTCCGATGAACTCTGTACTTATATCCTTTGCAGCTTTAAATCATTAAGTTGAACAGTACCTTTGTGAAATACGATCTTCTGGAACTGTTGTCTTTCACGTTGGTCCTATTCCTTTTTTGCGATCTACAGAGCCAGTTTTTTTGGAACATCTTTATAAATCTAATCCCTCCAGATTGACTTAACCTAACCGATGCTACAATTTTATCAAAATCACGAATTTAAGTCAGTGTAAAAAATAATTTAATATCATTAAAATGCTATCAATGTAATGAATATATTATAATTAATTTTTATTATTAATATTTATTAAACTCACCGGAAAATCCATCACAAGTTTTCCGCGTCGTTTCCAATTAAATCGTAAAAGCAGCCCCCAAAATGAAATTTAAACATTTCCTTTTTTTTCATTTTAACCGATTTGACGGACAAAAATAATAAGAACTTCATGTTGTTGCATATAGTTTTAAAAATTAGATTTTTTTATTTGAATGGCGAGCGACTGAGTTATTTACTCGACGACGATCACTAATTAAGTGCACTATATTGCAATATCCTGTAATTTTCGTTAATAAATCAACAACATGATATATCTGGAGTCAGACATTACACTCGTCCTGTCCTCATTTCCAACATAATCTCATCAGTCAAATTTCAAAGCATTTTATTAATGTATTGGTATTGTACCATTGTATTATTAATAATTATATTAGATTACATGTGATAAATCGATGTTTTCTTTTACAGAATACTAATATTTTCAAGGTCAAATTACATATTACGTAATATATAAAACATTGCCGAGTGATTTGGTAGAAAACAGCGATTAAGAGGGAGCGTTATAGGAGGGCTGACTTTATAAACATAAAGCTTTCGGTGATTTTTTATTTTTCGCCATAATTTTGGCCAAAAATAACTCTGTTAAAATGCATTGGCCTCCGTATTCGCCGGACTTGTGCTATCTGTGACATATTCTTATTCTGTGATATAAAAAACATTTAAAAGACGATGTTTACTCAATGTTTATGAGTTAAAGACAGAAAAGCACAAAGAGCTAAACTCTATATTATAAATTCTACAGTAAAACCCTCCTATAACGCTCCCTGCTATACCGCAGATTTTTATAACAAGTTCGACAATCCCTTCCATAGTGCTTCCACCTAACATATATTTTCAAGGTCCAAAAATACCTCGTCAACATGTGTAGATGAATAACTTATGAACTCGTGAAAAGAAAAAAAATACATATTTCAACACAGAAAACCCAGATTCAGGCTTCTTTTGGGTATTTGTTGAGATATTTACAGCATCATACATTAGGAATATTTAAAACTAGACGAAATACGTACAGCAGATGTTTATTTTAAACAACTAGTAATATTAAATCGATTACTAAAAGTGCTAATCACCCGTCATAGCTTGGAGGTAATTACAATCAAATTACGATTGTTTAAGTTAATTG
>JAGXCT010033276.1:0-22656 GCA_022495035.1 Philopotamus ludificatus | reverse complement strand
CGTACAATAAGTCGGGTGTGTGTTTTGACCTTCGCCGAACCCGGGAGACTGACTCGCCGAACCCCTGGGGTTCGATCGAACCCAGGTTAAGAACCACTGGTTTAGATCCATAAAATCTCTTCTCTATTTCTTATATACTTACTTTGTCCTTGATTCCAAGGGTGTGAGGCTAAGCCTCTTTTCTCTCTCATTGAAATTTTATTTGTTATTTACGGGAATTTGTGGATGAGGAATATGGTGAGATTAAAATGGTCGGAGTGCATTTAAAATGTTATAACGGAGGTCTGTTTTGGGTTATTTTATCTTAAATATTATAACAATTATCACGTTAATTAAAATCGCTTTAAATAAAGGTTTACACGTTAAACATTTTTTATGAAATATTTGGAAATAAAAGCTTATTTTTTATCTTCTTAAAGCTTTATTATTAATTATTAATAAAATTATGTTTCTAATCGTATTAATAACCCATTTAAGACTAATGTGGTTAATGTACTATTTTTTTTTCTCGAATCTCTCGAAAGCTCTTTTCGTGGAGCCAAACTTTTGGCATTGCTCGCCGTTCGGAGAGTGTGAACAATTATAGATTTTTCTAAATAATACGAGGATTAAATATATTGTTATTACATCTTAATTACAAGCGTGTCATCGTACGTTTACTTCACAAAAATAAAAATAGATTTAATTGCATAAAAATATTTAAATTTTCCAGCGGCAATCTGCGAATTTTCCCACGCATGAAATATGACTCGAAAAAATTTAAATATCTAGCAATTCGCGTGCATTACATTCGGGACGCCGCGCAGATTGATTGCGTTTTTTAGCCACTCTGTGTCCGGCTAATGTGTACAGGGTGTCCCGGGCAAAACAGTGCGATTATCGTATTTGCGAGCCGCCATCAGTCACGGCGGTACGAGTCCGAGCAGACAACTGGTAGTAAATAGCTTCGGGGGTCATCGAAGCACCTCGGCCAGCATTTCTCAAAACAGCACCCATCACCGAATGGTGAAAAAAAGTCTTTGTGCTCGTTTTACGACATTACCAAAGTGATAGATTGGCGTAATCAATCGGTCAAGGTCTCAGAAGTCGCTCATCACACTTTCGGTGCTTTAACATCTACGTCCATACATATTTTTTTTTTGAGCACATTTTTACGAAAAGATGCACTCCACCTAATGACTAATTAATTTCAGCGTTGATTATAAATTTAATATCGCTCCATTAAAAATGTTCTAAAAATAATCGCTGAAAATATCTCGACCGAGATTTGAATTTTTCATAAATTTACGTATTTTCATTTGTGTTTAATTAAATTGCATGGTATGCCGTATTGAGTGCGGTTTTAGCACAAGAAGTCGTGACCAATCTATATCTGATTTTGCTACGCTTTGCAAAAGAATTGATACCATCACTCCACCTTGCAACCATTCTATCCGTTTTCTTTATCGTATCATTACTCAATACTGTTTAAAACAGTAGTTTCATACTACTGCCCATACAGAGATCGTTTTATTAGATCGATTCAGGTGTTTGATCGGCGCAATGATCGAATTTAGTCGGCGTCCGTTGGAGCGGAACCTCGACCGCTCGGATGCGAGTCGCCTTCTGCTAACACTTTGACCTCTGCCGGTGGAAAAATCGCGTGTCTCTTCGGAGCCCGGCTTAGCCAGCGATGTGCAAAGAGATAAAAACGGTTAGCATGTCGTATTTCGACCGAGTAACAAATAATCCCTTATAAGCATGAGGCCGAAAGTGGGTAATTGCCGTGTGCCAAATACATAATTGCAAGTTTCTGACTCAAAAATTAAGTGGTGGCCATTAGGAGTGGCCACGGTTCGGATCGGCGCAAGAGATACCCGCTGCCTTCCGCTTCTTTTGTTTCAGGCAAATTTGCATTCGTCGCAATGCACGTGCGCCGATCGAAGATGTTCTAGATCCATTGCAATGCCGAATGCAATCTAAATTCAGTTGAATATTAATGAGTTGATATGAGACTCTGATTGGCGATTGGATGTTTGATATAATCTCGAAGAGTTCATAAGACGATGACAGTTCACATGAATAAAGACAAATTACATTAACGCTCAGAGACCCGGTCCCGCGTTAGTGCGGAAATTTTCGTAAGCGGTAAACACCGGGTCCCGCACTAACGCGGATTCACAGCATGAAATGCACTACAAAGGCTTTCTTTTAAAGTTTTACGACTGGATACAGTTTCATTCATTGCTCTGTATGCCCTTTGTAAAACATATGACATATGTATTTATTTATATATAGAAATAACCGATTATTTGGATTGAAAACTTTCCAGTACTTACACATCGATTGTAACGAATATAATTTTTTGTTTATCCATTCAACAAAATAACTTTTTTGGAATACTTATGTGGTACAACCCATCATATCTATTATTACAAAGCTAAAATTACCTACATACTACATAAAGATATCTATTTGTTTTTTATCGTCTAAAATACAATAAATCATCATTTCACAGCTCGAAAATTTTATTTTTTATCTGGAACATTCTATCAATCTAATATAAGCATACTATACGTATCATCATCATCATTTGCCAGCCACAAGGCTCTCACTCGCTGAGGGCATGGTAGTCGAGGCCAAAGGAACCTGAGTCTCACACGTGACGTGAGGGCTCCCCTTTCGTGTCCATACCGCGGGGACCCGAGCCGTCTTGGTATGCGGTTTTTTGTAAAGAGTTTCCCTCTCTTGGCCATTGCTGGCATTGAACGTCCATATTCTACCATGTTGGTATCGGATTCTACCCTCTCGACTGTGTCCAGGCAAGTAGGGTTTGTCTCGGTATTCGTTTGTTCTCTAAGGCGTTATCTGCTTTTAACGAGTCAATGAGTGACACATTTTATTTGACCAAACTATCTCCAATAGGGAAAGGGTTATTGAGCATTTTTTACAGCAGAGTCAAAATCGCAAACGGATAAAAAAGATGCGGGTTTAGGTGTAAGTTTCGGCCTGAAAACAGCGGGTGCTTGAGTATCTGCAGAGTATACTGGTGATCTCCGATGAGAGGCCGGCTGGGGGCTCTACGGTGGCACGCCAGTCTGCGGTCTGAAGTGGGTGATGCTGAAGGCGGAGTCTACAGCCAGACGTCAGCGATGGTGTCTGTGTTTAGCGATAAATATTATACCAGTGTCGATGCAGTTGTCAAAGGAAAGGCGAGAGGAGAGCCTCCAGAGTCGTCCTCGAGACGACGCTCCGGTGTTGACAGATCGCAACACGAAAATAATAAAATATAATTATCCATAATCTGCTCATTCCAGTCCAGGGGTAGAGAATTCCGAACCGGTTGAGAATATTTTGGAGTTTCAGGGGGTGAATCTCTGAGTTGCTGAAACATTGATAAACCCAGTGCTCTCAAAATTGTGGAAATTTTGCTGGGAAATTGATTGGAGAAGAAACTTGCAACATTGTCAATGTTGAAGAACACTAATGATATGGCAATCTGAGAATATGAAGGATGCTGAATTGACTTCTATCCTTCATTCATTCTACAAAAATACTTTTTTTTCATTTCCCCCGCTAAACATTCCAGTAGTTTCCAATGAAGTTTCGCATTTATCATTTGGCTAGGTTTAAGTCTTGTGAAGCCAGCCTTAGGGGTTGATTTCTATACATGACTCTTTGATAGTCATTGATTTTTACGCTCTTGATTGGAGTAAAGTACTCATTTTTCATCCCCAGTTATCAAGTCTTGCAAAAATTATGTTTTGGATTCCAGGATTGGAACCTAGCCGTGCCGAAGGGATATTTAATACCGCGGGGGTATTTAGGACCGCAAGTTTTGATTTTTCTCGAATAACTCTTTTAAACCATTTCCACTCTGTGGAAAGAGTGTAAAAGGACCAGAAGTATCGGCCCAAAAGATTTTTTAGCAAAAAAATTGTACCACGTTTTTTAATTTATTTATTTTAAAAAAATGGCTTTTATTGATCAAATCCTATATTATTATTATTACATTACAGTGGCCTTATAACCCTGGGGCGGGTCTTTGCCACCTGGAAGACACCTCCGTCTCAGTCATGATGTCATGACTATATATACGCTATGACATATATGTCATAGCTGTCACGCGCGGATTGTAACAATAATAATCAGACGAGGTTAGTGCCAATTCGTATTTAACCTCCTGTAGCACATACGGTCACTGAATTGGCCTGGATAGCGGCCTGGCTCCTCATAGCTCCGTAGAATCTACGAAACTACAATTGTGCCCAACCGCCATCGCCTCCACGTCTAATACCGGCACGCGACTACACTCGACTCCTATAGATGTTTCTTATTCATTTTACCAATGAATTTTATTTTATACATGTAAAATAAAATTAATGAGAGTAGAACGGAGATTCGACCAAAAATGTGGAGTGGAAAGGGTTAATACAACTATTTTTATTGGTCTAAAAAAGTCAATAAATATTATGAGTAATCATTGACCTTTATTGTCCACAATTGCAACAAAAAAAAAAACACAATACTCGGTTCTGTAGCCACGTTCTGTAGCCAATGTTTTTCTCGCTCGCATCCAGTACGATGTGCCAAGAGCGAGTGAAACGTATACTAGTGACACGTGCCGCGAGAATTTGGCGGTCGGTCTACCGGCGGCATGTCCTCAGTCTGCGGCGGGATTTCGTCGGGTGTGCGTATCATTTACCGTCATATTAATTACTAGAAAAATCCAAAACATCGACCAAATTTTGAAGCATATAAATAACTATATTTATTCTTTGAATGATCCATTTCTTAGAAAAATATCATCAATATCTTGACTTGAAAGGTTTGGGGTTTATTTTCCATTATAAATTGTAATAATCCTATAAATTAGTAATTATAATTTGTATTTAAATAATGTTGTATCGGTCTGAAAAGATGATAGTCAGTCGAAGCAATATCTGAAGTATATGAAGGATGACGAATTGACCTCATCGGAGGTCGATTAAATTTTTCTAATGTAATTTTTAAGCTGCAAAAAAACTTGTCTGCGATTCACGAGGGAGGATCTTTTTTTTCATTTCCGCCGCTAAACGGTCCAGTTGTTCCCAATACATTTTCGCATTTATTTTTGGCCAGGTTTAAGAGCTCCAAAATTAAATATTGCAGTTCCACCATAGAGACAAAGGATTTATTGTGAAGCCAAAGTATGGCATCCACTTTACTGGATCTTCCAATTTTTAAGCTATTTTTAAAACAAAATTTCTAAAACCATTCTTGACTCTTGTGTCTTTTCTAAAAAAATGATAAAGCATCGAATTTAAAATAAATTCTTCACTTCGGTATTGTAAATTCGGTTGTTAAATTCGAACTTTATCAATTTCAATTCACTGTTAGTAAGTGTGGTCACCGAAACAACAAAAAACACGACTTGAAAGGGCGGCGATCAAAGCGCAAGCTAATCCCCGAAAACAGTCAATAAAAAAAAAGTTCATTCTTTTGATTACTCCTAATATATTATATTAGATAAAGCGAAAATAAATCAATTATTTTACATATAGATGTAAAATAAGTTCAATTAGTGGACATCGGCACATCGTACCGGATGCGAGCGAGAAAAAACATCGCGCGCGTGACAACAGCAGCGAATATTGTTGGTTTTTTTTCCCAATTGCAGACAATAAAGAACAAAGATTATTTGTAATATTTATTCTTTAGATTTTTTCAGACAAATACAAAAAGTTTATGACACGTAGTTAGTTTTCTAAAACGCATAGAAACCAGTGCTCTGAACGTGCAGAAACAGAGGCTCTTTTCAGTCCTAAAATCTAGTTACAACGTTGTCGCGAGGGTCATTGTGTATATCTACGCCTTTCGGCCGAGTTTTACATAACAAAATGATTAATGTATTAAAATCTATGAAGGGATATTTGTGACATGTAGGATTTATATTAAAAGAGGTATTAGAGAAGAATCAAAAACTTGGGGTCCCCAATAGCACGGCTAGATGTTTTTGTTGAGTCTAGTCGAGTGTTTTTTTTTTTTATATACCCAGGATGAAATTGTGTCACACCGTCTTGTGGCCGGTTCAATCGGTGCAACAAAAGCAGTTTTTTTCTTGAAACGTGTGATGTTAAAATATAATACTATTTTTTTTTAAAGAAAAGGGAGAAGGGAGAGAGAAAGTTCCATGAAAAGACAAGAAAGACCAGGTCCATGTGTCTGATAGGGCCCTCCACCGGAAGACCCGTAGGTGAAATGCCGCATCGGACAGCATGGACAGGTCCCCAGAACCTGACTGTAATCCTGACAGACGTGCCCACACCAGCAATGGGGAGATGCTACAACGTTAAACTGTTTAAGTTTAGCCTTGAAATTACCCTGACTGACCCAGAAGTCTGAGAAGAACCAGCTTTAATTAAGCCTGGCTCTGATATCGCAAAAGAAGAGATATGTAGTCCGCCCTTTGGGGGAGGAATCCCACCTATCCTGTCATTGATCAAAAGCCGATTCGTGGACGCGTGATTTTAAAGTTGCCAAATATTCGCCCTCGATTGGGCAAATTCTAGTAGGGCCGACGACAACAGGACTGTTTTTTTTCGAGCAAAAACTGACGGCCCTCGTCTGGATTTCAAGGTCGAGCGGAAGGACGCCAGCAATAATTAAGAGTGATGCCGTTAAAGAAGTGCAATAAACGCGAGTGAGATTAAGGAGGGGCGGGCGCTGCCCCGATAAAAGGATTCTACTAATTGGCTTTCTACTACTAGATGGCTGTTGGCACAATTATGGTTTCGTAGATTCTACGGAGCTATAAGGAGCCAGGCCGCTATTCAGGCCAATTCGGTGACGTGTGTGCTACAGGAGGTGCCCGTAGCACCCAATCAGACCGTAAATTAACTACGAATTGGCCCTAGTCTCGTCGGATCATTATTATTACAATCCGTGCGCTGATAGCTCGTCTCCCGGGCTCATGGCTGGTGACAAAACCCGTATTTGAATAGCTAAGATAACCTAGAAGACGACCGTCACAGTCCTGGCATCAGGATTGGGACGAACGTGTCTCTGCTGGAGATCGCTGTAGTGTCCTCCAGATGACAAAGACCCACCTCAGGATTAAGAGGTACTTATGTATACTGTATATGTAAAATCATTATGAAATCAAAGGTTGTGGAATATATGCACAATTTTGTCGGATATTGTTTAGAGTACAATCGTATCCTGAGGAGATCAAAATTGTATCAGAAATTGACTCGGCGCAAATCGACGCCGATCCAATTGTTGCAAGATTACAAACGTTTCGGCATGATAATGTCCATGATTCATGTATCACGGTTTATATGGTGTGCAAAATTGAATAATAAATTACAAATTGAAATGGCACCTCCTGTATAATGCAAAACATAATAACGATGATATTTTTGCAAAAAAAAATAAAATAATCATAAGACATACGAAATTCTTGTATATATGTATCAAATGATTTGCAGCTGTGAACTAATATGGAGAGTAAATCATGGTTGATTTAAGGGGCTTTGTCGATGCGAACGCACCGGCGTGATTTACATAATATGGCTCCGTGTTAACTCGGAGGAGACACGGAATCCTCGAGTACCTTTGTTAGCGGCGATCGCTTGACGAGAGGCAGATGCGACCTTTCACAGAGAGGTCCAGCGGCCCTCGGGGTAGGAACCAGGTGAGCCTTAACAATGGACCCTCGATGCCTCCCCCACGGACAGCTGCTCGCACACCTCCCACCTATAAATTAATCAAAATCATAACCGATGCGCATTGTTAGTCGGATGCGGATTGTGGCGGCCAATTATCCGGAAGATAACACGTCGATTTTCATTGCCTTTCCGTCATTTTTCCGTTTGTAAAATTATCATTTTTGATTTTAAACAGCGTAGGAATGAGAAAAAGGGTCCGTCGTCCCTATCATGAGCCTCCGTTCTTTAGGCTCGGACGATAATTAGGTTGCGGTGGTGCAGCTCAGTGAGTTATGGGCCGCGTCAGGGGCTGTCAAGCGGCGCCCGCCCCCTCCTGAGAGCCTTAATTCGCCCCCGCGCCCCGCCTTCGTTATCCCTGATCAATATACAGCCTCGCTCGTTATTCTTTAATAGCAATAGGACATATAACAACATCCATACAATATATATATATATTAGAGACACATTTGTTTTGTGCACATATAATATCTCAAAATTACAGTGTGCTTCCGATAAAAGCTTCGCGTGAAAATGAGGCACATTTCAAGCGAGTATTATATTGGATCACGACAGCATCATCAGCTCATCTTCATAAGTGAGCGAGGTGTGCGAAGGTTCGCGGATAGCGAAAATGAACTCCATTAAATGCGTTTGAGAGGAGGCGAGGAAGAGATTGAAAGATTACACGCCTGCCATATTTCAGGGTAAAATGTATCCATGTAATATAATTGTATGGCAGACACGTAAGTGCTAGAAAGTAAAATGGTATTTATTTTTTTACACGGAACAATGAAATATTTAAATGCTAAGCGGCCGTAAACGTATATAAGAGCGAGCGTTCGAATATAACCAAAAGCCGCGAACGGATATGGACGTATGCGATTAAAATTAGCGATATTGTTTGCGAAATAGAGCAAATGTTTCATTTGATAATATATATACAATAGAATATTAAAATATTTATAAAAAAAAAGCGAAGGTTTTTTTTTCCAAAAAGAATTACAATTCTGAACATTGTGCTATTATTCCTACATCGTGCTATGCGAAAAATGTGTTGACAAATGAATAAATGAATAAACAACTTATTCCTGATATTCAATATTCTGACAACTAATATTTTTAGTTTAGTAAGTCAAGAAATAGTTCATTATTGTAACTATTTATTAAACCTATTGTGTAACGGTTGAAATACTATATGCTGTCGATAAAATAGGAATCGTCCGTACCGACTCCAATAATACTGTTGACAGCTGTCAAAAATGATGCTGCCGGTCAACGAATCCTAAATGTAATATAATGGTATGAAAATATTGTTTTCTCATATTAAGGCAATAAAAATATCTATATTAATAATAATTAGTATGTAATATCTCATATTTGTTAATGTTAAATTAAAATCTTGTTTTTATAGGTTATGTTCAATTATTACATTAATATCTCGATATAATGGAATAATACAGAGCGATGTATCAGTTATATAATTAGGTTAATTTTAGCATATACAAATTTGATATTTTTTTCTTGTAAAATCTACATTTGTACCTTAAATATAAACAAATGATTATTTTCCGAAAAATACAATAAATCAAATTTGACTATAAATTTTTGTCCGTTAATTTCAAAGTTTTACTGCATATATTTTAGAGTAATTGTTCTATATTATATATATTTATTTACATTTTAGGGCAATTTATAGTGCATTGAAATTAATATAATGGATAGAAGCTCAAGACATAGTAGTAGAAAGCATCGTAGAAGGTCAAGAAGCGAAGATGACGAGAGACACCATAAAAGAAAAAGATCTCCAAAATATGACAAACATCACAGAAAACCTCACAGCACTGATTTTAAAATAAAAGTCGAGCGTTCTCCGAAGTCCGATAATAAAAATAATCCATCTACTTCCCAAAGTGATAATAATTGCGATCCAAATTTCACTTACGTCGATTATAAAAGTGATTTAAACAGAATAATATCGTCCGGAAATGACAATGATAAATTGATACATGACTTAGATGATTTCTGGAAGTTCGTCACTAAATACGAATCACTTTTGCATAAAAATGGTAAACCGGTATTGAAAAACTCTATTAATAACAAAGTAGAAAAGAATTCTTCGGGTTTACCCGTTGAATTTAGCAAGATGGATTGTATAACGTTTAAATTAAACGTTGACGTTGATGAATTGCATTCGAGAGTTACACCGTACGACGAATACGATAGACGCAGATGTTTGACAAAAAATATTATAACACAATTTTTAGACGTAATCATTTTGTACAACGATTTTAAAAATAAAGAAAAATTTAACAAGTTGAAAAAGCTAAGAAAAGGACAGGCCGATTTACCTGTGTTTGAATATAGGTAATTTATAATCATTAATTATTATATCAAAACATGGTTATAATTTAATTTTTTTAGAGAGAAGATAATTGATGCCGTTAAAAACGAGCGTATTGTCATAATCGCCGGTGATACAGGCTGCGGTAAATCTACACAAGTACCTCAATATCTCAACAATGCCGGTTTTAAAAGTATAGGTAAATAAATACAATCAAATATAATTGATCTATAATATATTATTTATAATGATTAATATTTTTTTTAGCTTGTACTCAGCCCCGAAGAATAGCTTGTATATCTCTCGCTAAACGAGTCTCATACGAATCGCTCTGTCAATTTGGTACCGAAGTCGGATATCAAATACGTTTTGAGAGAAACAGAAATCAAGGAACAAAGATATGTTTTATAACGGAGGGTCTACTTTTGAGACAAGTACGTGAAGAAAATCGTATACTATTGATAATTTTTATGTAAATTCGTTAATTTTAGATCGCATCGGAAAGCACTCTTTCTAACTACGACGTAATTATCTTAGATGAAATTCACGAGAGACATCTACATGGTGATTTTTTACTCGGTATATTGAAATGCTTGATTCAATCCAGAGATGATTTAAAAATTGTCCTCATGTCCGCAACAATAAATATTCAATTATTTTCCGACTATTTTTCTGATGAAAAAGCTACCGTTATCGAGGTACATAATTTATTTATTTACCTATCTACCATTTTTATTTGTTCCCATGCACAAAAATTGATTAATCGATACGAATAATTTATTTACACAATTTTACAGGTACCGGGAAGGTTATATCCGATCGAATTGCACTATCGACCTAATGCCGAAGGTCGAGCTACTAAAGCCGAACGCATGGATGCCCAGCCTTATTTACAAATCATGCAAATTATCGATACGAAATATCCAAGTAATTATTTAATCACAAAACTAATAAAATTACGGTATGATATATATTTTAATACAATTTACAGAGGATGAAAAGGGAGATTTACTAATATTTTTATCGGGATTGCAAGAGATAACGTCAGTCGTCGATGCTGCTAATCAATATGCCGAAAAGACTCGCAATTGGATCGTTTTGCCTTTACACAGCAGTCTTTCCATAGCCGATCAAGACAAAGTATTGATTTTTATTATTATTTTTATATCAAATTATATTTATTTACATGTTTATAATTTATTTTAGGTATTTGATTATCCACCTGAAGGCGTGCGAAAGTGTATCGTGTCAACTAATATAGCCGAAACATCCGTGACAATAGACGGAATACGATTTGTTGTCGATTCCGGAAAGGTATTTATATATTATTTTATATTTTTCAATATAAAATAATATTGTATCGATTTTAAGGTGAAAGAAATGAGTTATGATCCGTCGTGCAAAATGCAAAGACTTAAAGAATTTTGGATTCCAAAATCAAGTGCTGAGCAACGGAAAGGTCGTGCTGGTAGAACAGGTATAAACATTTATTAAATTAATACTATTAGATCGTTAGTATGAAATTTATTGTGAGGCATATGGTGAACTTTGACAGTGTCGTATTTCACCTTATTGTTATATTTTTCCCTTTTTTATTTCTTTGTTAGAAAGCTCCCTCACATATATGTTAAGGGGGCGCGACAGTAGTACCAAAAAGGTATTACCACCGCTGCCACCAAAATGTTAAGGGGGCGCGACAGTAGTACCAAAATGGTATCCCACCGCTGCCACCAAAATGTTAGGGGACGCGACAGTAGTACCGAAATGGCCTCCAATGTTAAGGCACCCGAGCTCGCGTATCAAAAGGTACACGACCGCTGGCTCCAAAACGTTTGATCGTCCGGTAGTTGACGATTTTTGGATTGTTCGTTTTTTCCACCAAACATAGCCCTAAGCGCAATATTCATCAAAAGAAACCGATGATAAGTGTATGGTGATCTTGAGCAAGTGGGACCCATTATGATTCCATGAAACCTGACAACGTTAGATTGTACACATTGCAAATGACAGTGGCATAACTACAGGAGTTGGAAGTTCTTCATAATTCATCATACTTACCAGATCTTCCCCTCACTGACTACCACTTCTTCCGGAATTTGAATAACTTCTTCATAGGAAAACAATTTAATTCTGATAATGCTGTAAAATAGACCTTCCAAGATTTCATTGACTCTCGATTCCAGTCGTACTTGACGACCTAATAATTCGTGCATCTTTTAATGATGAACTTTATATTTAAAGGACCCGGTGTGTGTTTCCGTATATATTCTGAAAAAGATTACTCTTCGCTTGAACCATACGGGACGCCGGAGCTTTTGCGAGTACCGTTAGATAGTTTGTTACTGTTGATGGTCTCGTTGGGCTTGAATGATGTTAGAAAATTTCCGTTTCTGGATGCACCACCGCCGGAGAGTGTCGAAAATGCTCTTTTGGAACTTAAACAGCATGTAAGTATCTCGGCTACATTTAAATAACAAATTTTACATATTTATCGATTCATTAAATGTTTCAGTATGCCTTGACATCTGACGAAAGATTGACATCGTTGGGAAAAGCTTTATCCAATTTGCCGGTAGAAATCGTTTTGGGAAAAATGCTGGTCTTGGGTTCAGTGCTTCTTCAATCGGAAGCTGTTTTATCTTTGGCAGCCGCTCTCTCCGTCCAATCACCATATACTAATAGAGCTCACAGGGATATTGATTGCGAGGTATATACGAGTTTATATGAATGAATTAAAACAAATTCAATTAAAACAAATTCAATTCATTATAACGTATTTGTATTTAGACCGCAAGAAAGCCGTTAGAATCAGATCATGGAGATCCACTAACTCTGCTGAATACATATGCATCGTGGCTAGAGGTAAAGCAAGACTCATCATATTGGAGTTCATCAAGACGTGATAGCGAAGGTCGAGCCAATTCTAAGCAATGGTGTAAAAAAAGAGGACTCGAAGAGCAGAGATTTTATGAAATAACGAAATTAAGAACACAATTCAAAGATCTTTTACGGGTATTTATATTATTATTAAATAATAAATTTTGTGAATAAAATAATAATGTTGCATTTTAATTTAAGGATTCCGGATTGTTAGAAGTTATTGAAGCAGATAAAATGTCATCTGCTGATCGTTCGTTACGGCACGGACAGCTGAAACAGCTAAAAGAAATGAGGAAGTACGTATGATAATATTGTTAAGGGGGCGGGCAGTAGTACCAAAAAGGTAACCCACCGCCGCCACCAATGTTAAAGGGACGCGACAGTAGTACCAAAAATGGTAACCCGCCGCTGCCACCAATGTTAAGGGGACGCGACAGTAGTACCAAAAATGGTAACCCGTCGCTGCCACCAATGTTAAGGGGACGCGACAGTATTACCAAAAATGGTAACATATGCGATTTGAGATGTGACTGCCATGACGGCGTGAGCGAATGTGTCTGGATGACTCCAAAATGGGACATATTTATACCCGTTCCTGTGAGTCACGTGACGATGATGTCACTGACTTTTGGCGGGAACCGTTTCCCGCGTAAACTGTGTTCTGTGGCACACTTTACGTAAAAAGGATAGGGGCACACTCGAGAATATCGAGAGCCCATAAATGATACGGACTGACTATGCCTGTTTATAACAATATGAATCACTCTTATGGAATATTTTAAATAATATTTAATTTTATAGAAAACATAGAAACCAGTCAGCTGAAGATGGACGTAAACGTAAACGTTTAAAAATGCAAATGTGGGAATTGGAAGACGAGTTCAACGAAGGTGATCAGGGTGCGATCGATATCAAAGATGTAGAATTTCATCTGGATAATGACATGAGAAAAGTCCAGGTAATCTAGGGTTAATATTTATTAACACCAATATAATATGATGCTTAATGTATGAATATTTTTTAGGACCTCATATCGGGAAGTAGTGCATCGAGTCATCGTGATCTATCAACGTTGAAGCTCATTTTGTGTCGTGCACTTTATCCTCAAGTGGCTGTAGCGGATGAGTTCAATCATTGCAAGGTATTTCTTCGGATTTTAATCCCGCAATTGAGTTTACGATACCAATTAATATTTATATTTATTACAGTCAGTTTCGGAACAATTGTTTCATACTTCTAGCAAAGCATTTGTTTCACTACATCCGATGAGCTATTTCGGAAGCCATCCTCAGGTTTTGCAGTTGGATGGAAACGAAATTGAAACGGTGTACACAGGATACAAATCTAAACTTCCACTTAGTTCCAAACATCAAATATTATGTTATCTGTAAGTTGAATGAATAATTTTATTATTTCCTCCCAATTTTTCTGAAAAATTCGGATGATTTTTCCGAGAAGATTGATTCTATATGATCTTGGACATACTAAAAATTATATTGAAAGCTGATAATAATTTTTAACATCATTACAATTGGGCACAGTTGCTGTGTCGAGGAGTAGAAATCATTGGGCAGAACCTAGGGGCAGAAACATTGTCGATGGATAGAAACATGTTTCGAAAAAGTAATTCAAAAGCATCTACGGTCGAGATTCGTCTCAAAGAAGACTAAAGTCAAGTTCAACATGACTCTCATCAGGCACCTCCTAACGTACAGATCTGAATGTTGGGCTTTGACAAAACAAGATGAGCGACAATTGAATATCTTGGAGAGGATGTCAAAACTTACCGGAAGATGGAGAGACGTAGCAGTAGACTGGAAAAAATGGAGAAGGATTTTGGATGAGGCTCTACAATTGGGCTGTTGTAACTATAATGAATGAATGAATGTACTGGTGCAGAATCTTGTTAGAACTTATATAGTCTTCCTCCAGCAACTTCAATTTAAGGCTTGACCTAATGCCGCTCATATTCTATTTGGGATCGGCATTCATCAAAGTCTAATAACTGAGGACTTCAAAACAAAAATATGACTTTATCGAAAGTCTGTTTTTGTCTGTATTTTCCTATTTAAACTTTTAATTATTTTTCTTCAGGTCATTATTGGAAACCACTAAGCCGTATTTAATGAATTCTATGCGAATGCCGGCAGCACAGACCTTGCTACTTTTTGCACATTCCATAGATACTAACATATCATTTTCAAGGTATTAACACTACGTGAACGATATGGTTTTTATATACATACACATTATAATAATAATTTATATATATATTTTAGACTTGTCTGCGATTCGTGGCTTCAATTAGAATTTCCTACCCCAGAAGCTGGACTCAATCTGCTTTTGAAAGCGTCAGGTTTAAGAAAACAATGGGATTTCTTAATAAACGATAGATTAGCAGGTAAAACTTTTATATAATTTAGGTCAAATTTATGAGCTTTGTTTAACATGTATGTTAACGATTTTACAGCTGTAGACGTTAGCGTTGAGAGTGCATTAGAAAAAAGCAAGACGAAACCTTCGTCGAAATCAAATCCACAGCTGCAATACGAATTATCGACAGGACTTGCCGCTTACATGGCTACGGAGGTGATTTATACAATCAAGAGGTTATTACCGGCGGATCTTAAAATAATATATAATGGAATTGCCGATTCCACGTATCCTGAAATAAATCCGAATCCGTTCGATAAAAATTTCGAGAGTTACGCACACGACAAGAAAGGCGGAGTGTGTTTAACGGATCATATAGTATTCGGAAGGTATAAATCATTCGTTATTCCTGAATTAAATAGTACATATTCTTGATATTTTATTTATATTGCAGTCTCATAGAGAACGATTGGAGCTGTACTCTATATAAAGAGATTATGGAAACGTTGTGGACGTGCGAACGGTGCGATTTATCAATGTGCTTATCCCCCATAGAAAAATTGCAACACAAAGCGTTCACGTGTTCAAAGAGTATTCAAAATGAAAGCAATCAATCTAATGATAAAACCGACGAAACTCCTGTTCCATCCAATAAACCCAACTCTAAAGAGTATGTCTGTACAATTTGTAATAAAAAAATGTACTTGACTCCCGTCGAGATATTACGACATAAGAAAAATTGTACGACAGCCTAGAATAAATTTTTCAAATAAACTCTCTTTTGCGTTTATTTATTTTAATTAATCCCAATTCTCCTAATTTTTTAAAATCCACTACGAATAGAATTAATTAAAAGGGAAATATACTTCTACAAACAATGCCACAAATCATTTGAAAATCATTCATTTGTTACCATTAGCAAAGGATTAACCCTTTGATACTGACAATAAGTATTGTCAATAACAATAAAAAATAAAAAAAGTTCCAAAATAATTAATTTGCCCTATAAAGGGGTAAGGATAATTATATTTGAAAATATTGGCGAGATCCTAATCCACCAGATGCAAACTTAAAATATGCAAAACTTAATTAAAACCGCTTTTAAACTAATACAGCTAAAGAACTAAAGAAGAGATTACTACGGTGAAAACCCATTTTTACGTTTTTTAAAAACGTACATTGTAAATAATCAAAAAAATTAATGTAAAAATATTTTTTATTTAGAAAATTTTTGGGTTTTTTACATTAAGCTCTTTCGATCCCATAAATTGATCGGAAGGTTTCTACTTGTACATCTTCAATGCTAGTAAAATAACATTTAAAGCCCTCAATATATATTTTAGCATATTCTTTTGTTGGAATTGAATGGATCAAGTTTACCTCCTCTTTGTCTGAGAGTTCTCCGTTGGACAAATTTCCGTGAATATGATTATCCACTATATCGTCGTTTCACATAACTTTCAAGATCCATATAATTTTACAAGGATTCTTCAGGAATTACTTCCCAGCCATCAACCACATTATGCTCCGAAATATTTTCTATTTCGTATTCCTATTCGTTGTCGATTCGAGCTCAACCCAGAGGCCAGGATTGCGATGGTTGTCCTTCAGGTTAAATAGGCTCTTCGATACGAGTCAGGTCGCCAGCCATGAGCTGGGTTGTCAACGCCCGGTTTGTGACAATAAAAATCGGACGTGGGTAGTGCCGATTCGTATTTAATTTACCGTCTGATCTGATGTTACGGGTACTTCCGGTAGCACATCCGTTACCAAATTAGCACGGAAAGCGGCCTGGGCTCCTCATAGTTCCATAGTCTCTCCAATGTTCTAAAACAGGACTGTGAAAATTGTAAACATGTATCTGTAAAAAGTAAAAACTGGGTATCTAAAATGTATAACCGAGTTTTGTTGTAAAAATAAACAAGCCCTCCCCTCATTTGAAGCAACATCCTCCATTGCCCTCGCTCTATAATATCACCCTCTTCTACTCAGACCCAATAATGCAGCCTCCTTTTATATACAATCCAAACACCTAATCTTTGGTCTCTCATTCCTTTAACAGTTTATACAACGGGTAGTCCTTCATTATAACAGATGCTTCATTTCCCATTCTCAAGGACATCTCCAAATATACTCCTCGTGATCTTTCTCTCCAAGATGTCAATAAGTTGCTCATCTTGCTTTGTTAGAATCTAACATTTAGATCCATATGTCAAAACGGAACTGATAAGGGCCTTAGAGTATAATCTTGAGATGAGTCTCGACCGTACAAACTTTAGAAGTTTGCAGTCGAGATTCGTCAACCAAGCATGGTTCTGCTTCGGACATCTAAGCATAAAACAAATTGATTTTTCGTGTATTTTATTCACATCATCATTCTCACATCGATACATATTGTATTATACACATGTACTTACGTCTAATTTTACATTTTTGTTATAAAGTTGTGTGAAATTTTAGCATAGTTACACAAATATATATATTTGTATGTATATGTAGTCATAATCGGTAATAGGAAAATACTACGGGAAATATATATATATATATATATATATATTGTTTTATAGTGAAAGCTCATGTTCCCACGATTAATTTTAAATTTTTAAGGTCACATACAAGAGTTAACATTACGACCATAATATATACCGAAATATTATATTAGCCGAAATTGTAAAAAACAAAAATAATAGAGGATACAGTCACATATCTTAGAAACTACATTTTTAATTTATTAGAAATAATATTGTCGAGGAATAACATCTTCTTTATAGACAATATATTTATAAATACGAAGGGTTTATTAAATTTTTCATAAGGTACATACATACGATACATTATTGTGTCGAAATTATATGATAAAAAAAATGGATATAAGTGAAACGTGGTACATTAAAGATTATATATAATAATCGAAAGTGTATATATATAATATTGAGCTCATAGTTTTAATAGATCTTAATTGTGTTATCCGATATACGCCTGATTCTCTTTTTGAATGAGATGCATTTAAAATCAAATCGTAATCATAACCATTCACGGGAGGTTTGAATGCTGAGATATTCTCGAGAATATTTAAAATAAAGTTAACGTTAAGATATTTCAAAACCGTTTGGTAATAAGGAATCAAGCGTACATCTAAAATTTTAATTAATAATTTAATAATATACGTAGAATACGGATTAAACTTACATTATTGATTTTTGAAATCAGGTTCTTAATCTAAATCATTACATATAATTAAATTTCAATGATCGAGATTTATATACCGATATTATTGCAGATAAATGAGTATTGTTTAAATTTTTTTTACCCATTAAATGGGATTTTAAAACATAGATACAGTAAACCCTCCTATAACGCTATCCCCTTCTATAGTGCTTCCTTCTAGATCGCCGTTTCCTACGAAACGCTCAATTTCCTAGAACAAATTACATATTTCATAAATATGTAATACATTGCCACACGAAATAGGGATCAATGCACTTTGGTTGACGACAAAATATAACATGTGCGTGTGAAACAAATTAAAAATATATCAAGGTCAATGTATTGATTTGGTTTAATTTGCAAAATACAATTAAAAATAGTTGCCTAGTCTTCTATAGGGCGTGTTTCTATAGCGTGGTCCCATCTCGGCGCTATATGAGGGTTGATTGTACCTAATTATCAAACGAATATAATAGAGGACGTACGATTAATATACGATGTTTATAAACAATCAAATTTAATAAATATTGCTCCACACGGTACATATATATCAATAATAACATAGAATAAAATTTCAGAAATTCACATTATATCGATAGATTGTCACTAACATGGAAGAATCGATAACAAAAAATTAGCAATTTCAGGTATCGTCATTAAATCGTTTGTTTAAACATACTTACGATTAATATTAAAAAATATCGATTGCGGTTTATTCAAGCATGATATGTCGAAATAATTTTTTGCACATACTAGACTAGATCTTAAAGAATAACAATTCATTGCGGCACTAATGAAAATCTTTGCGCTTAAAAATAATGGCATAATTTCGCCGATATTGTGTACGAATTTGTGTTTGCAAAATGTTAATCTTTGGCATTTACATATTTTTTTAGTAAGTAAATATAGATTTCACATAAACAAATATAGAATTAAACAGATAATATAAATCAATCAATCGTTCAACAGAAAATTAACACTTAAACCTAAACAGTATATAATAAAATATAAATAAAATAGCGACGGAAACTGATTAAAATTCGTGCATAATGTGCGTAGTGTCGTTGCTTCATAATTTCGGATTATGAACATTTTATTCGGAAAAAATGATTTACGTACGATCATTTTTATGCAGATTTAAATTATTATTTTATTGCAAATGTTTAAGTATTAAAAAAATAATTATAATTACATACTAGAAGAAAAACCTTCGTTTGGTCGATTGTATAATAGATTTTTTCCCGAACTGACTAGAAACAGGCTGAATAATTGATGAGGAGCCAAATCCAATCGACGGTTAATCGTAAATGATTTATCGAGAGTGGTTTTCATCGCAAACAATGAACAGATATCTCAATTCCGACGGAGAACGAAACAATTTGTAAAGAACAACAAAACATCGTATTCACTCTACGCATAATTTACAATAAAATAAAATATAAATTTATTTCTTCCGAAAATTTGATTAGATAAATCATTAATATATCACAGAAATGTTAATATTGCATAACGTTAATTCAAATAAAAATTAATCATATTTCGGATACTATCCGCAAATAATTTCACTCTGTACAATGACGTCGAACGTTTTATAAAGAAAAACATCAACGTCAAATAAAGTAGCGATTGTAATCGGAATGTAATATTCAGCAATAGCTTATACATTGATCATAACGCACGGAAGATACTAACAGAAGACATTTTTCAATATTAAAAAATATAACTCGGGTCAAAGTTTGATAAAATACATCGCAAACATTTTATAGATAATAAAAATTACCCTTTATCTGAAACATATACATGCATATAAATAGTATTCAATCACAAGAAGGTATGGGACACAATGAATATATCTACGATGAATACATTTTTGTTCACAACATTACTAACATAAATTTACACACATGTTGACTTCATCCAAAACATACGATAACTTTACGGGATACTTATTATATATAAATATTATATATATATCGAATCAGATCATTTGTATTTTATTGATTCTTAGAGATTAGAAGCGTAAACTGCGAATGCATCACAATTGCTTTCGAAGGAGTGTGGCGGAATCTCCTGGACACGACTGTTTACTTTTTGCTCGGTGTGGTCGGTCTGGCGACGGCGGGACCGGTGTTGGTACAGTTGCAAATCGCTTCGAACATTCGAACGATGAAGCCTCTGGCTCTGGTGCCGATTCGTCGTTTCAAACCTATAAACAAAAAATATCGGATAATATTAATACACCTGTCCCTCAATTAACGCGGTTTTTTTTAACGCGGTTTTAATCTAACGCGGTTTTTGTAAAACCGCGTTAGATTCAAACTTTTTTTTTTCTTCGCGCACTATGACGATAAGTGCCATTGTTCGTGCGGAGCACTGCTCTCATCGTCTTTCAGTTAATAGTTTATTTCAATTAAAGATAAAATACGTATGTATAACGCTTTTATTTAGGTTTTACTTAGATTTGTTCATATTTTTATACATTAAAATTTTTAGCCTTAAAACTCAAGAGAAATGCTATTTGATTAGATACTAAGATCGAAATTTTAGCTTGCCTTCAAAAAGGAGAAAAATGATCTATAGCTAAGCGTCGCGGAATGAATGAATCTACGATTAGAACGATAAAAAAGAACGAATTTATTATTAGGAAGAGTGTAACCTCTGGATCATTGTCAAGTTCTAAAGTTTCTTCTCACACCAGAGATCCCAAGAATTGAATCATGGAAAGCTCTAATTATCTTGGATAGAAATCTGTAATTCGCGCAATACCCATCGATACCAATACAATAAGGCAAAAATCTCTAAAAATACATAGTCATCTTATAAGCACCACTTCGATAATCCAACCATTATACCAAGGGATAATCTCAACATTCAAAGGATATTATTTACTTTATTTACTTCTACAAATATAACATAAGTTATCCAATTGGCTGTAAAAATGGAAAATATGGTGATAAATATCGACCCTAATGTTGAACGAGCTTTAAAAATCCAACGAGAAATAAAAAAATATTTATTTCCTTCCATACGAAAATTCCAAAGAAATGACTAAAACAAAAGATGACGTTAGTTACCGATTTCTAACACCAGCGGTCCGGGAGCCGTTCTTCTTTTTTTATGAATTAGAAATGTTAACATTTCTATGATAATGATAGCACTTGGAGCCAATAATAAAGAAGAAAAAATAGTTGCATTAGAAGACAGCAGCTGTCTCCGAATAAAATAAAATGTTTGAAGATGCGGCTTTGAACTTATTACGAAACGTTTATAATTCTTCCTACTCTGTTTGTTAATAAAAAATTGCGTTGTAGGTATATGTGAACATTTTCTTTCATTCTTCAATCATATATGTTTCTTTTGTTGTAGATTATAGATTATTTTACGCTGTTTTTTGGAACGGTATCCCCACATTTTATATGAGTCCATACATTTTTTTTACGCGGTTTTACATCCCAAACGTATCCCCATTTTTTTGTATGAACTCTATGTCTTTTTTAACGCGGTTTTCGTTAACGCGGTTTTTCGTGGAACGTATCTACCGCGTTAATCGAAGGACAGGTGTATTGGATAACAACCTATATTTAACAAACCACATTATCGAAACTTGTACAAAACAAAGTTTCTCTTTACGGCAAACTTTGAAAAGAATGAGATGATGAAATCCGCATATGACAGTTTATAATCTGGAGGTAATGCTGGAGGTCAGATGAGTCAGGGAGTGTCGTATCCAAAGCAACTAGTAGCTGTACTGACTATATAGATATACCGGTTACAGAGTGGCCAGACTCCGGTGGGTTGGTCACGTGTCAAGGATGCGGAACAGTCAGCCGCCGAAAAGGTACATGGTTAACAAGCCTTTCTGTCTCCGAAGGAAAGGACGATCAAGTCTGAGGTGGTTAGACTGTGTACAGAGGTATACTGCATGATTGAACAAACCAAAAGATGGAGTGCCAAAGCAGCAGACCGGATAAAATGGAGAATGCTGTTAAATGAAGCCAGGGGTCTACAATAAGGCTGTTGCCCAAGTTTTACTTTTCTTAAAGAAACCTTTCTTATCCCTTAAACCTTTATTGTCACCTCGGACTGAAAACTGTCAATTCACCATATACACTAACGACAAGCACTGGAAATTTTGTCTAAAAATTATTTGGATAAGATCATGTCCATTCGATTCATGGGAATATCTAG
>JAGXCT010033274.1:0-32955 GCA_022495035.1 Philopotamus ludificatus | reverse complement strand
CACGTCTTTCTCAGTCAAAGGACTGAGGAAAACTAATCTGAAACTATGCTTTCCGAATATGCGACATTACATTTGGGTCCATCTAATACATACAGGCATCTTTGCGACCTGGAGGATACTACGTGATCTCCGGCAGAAACAATCGAGTCGTCCACCAGGTTATTTAGGTTCTTAAATTACGGGCCAGGTCGCCAGCCATAAGTCCGAGAGCTGAGTTGTCAATGCGCAGATTGTATTTAATTCACGGTCTGTTCAGATACTACAGGCACCTCGGCACCGAATTGGCCTGGATACCGGCCTGGCTCCTCATGGCTCCGTAGAATCTACAAAAAATGATTGTGCCAACCACCATCGCTGTCACGTCCGATAACGACACGCGACAACAATCGACTCTAGAAAATACGACATTAATTCTGGGTACCGCTAATATAAAGTTAAAAAATAATTATTATTAAAAAACGAATCGCATTAGTATATCCTTTATGCAATTAATTCATAATTGTCATTACTAATTTATATGGAAATAAAATGAATATAAACAAGATTATCAACACACGACCATTATTATTTTTTTAAACAATTCCTCTTATTTTTTTGAACAAAAACGCTATAAGCAAAATTATTATTGGGTTTCAGAATTCCATGACACGTTTTGACAAAACCATTAATCAGGTAAAAATGCGACGAGATATATTTTATGACGATAGATCATGGAAAACGATAGATCTGGGTTAACTGTATCGTGATGATTGCCGATTTTATATATATATTTTTTTTATTTTCAGGTTCCTGAACGTATTCGCGCGATGAACAGCAGCGTTCGATTGCTGTTGATTGTCCGCGAGCCGGTGACCAGAGCCATCTCCGACTACACCCAGCTCCGCAGCCACAGCACAGCATCAGGTCCTCCGGCTCCGGCCTCAGCGCCGGCAGCGCCTTTGCCTCCTCCCAGACCCTTCGAACAACTCGCCATTCACACAGGTGGCACCATCAACACCTCATACCGGCCCATAGCAATATCACTCTACCACACATACCTCCACAGGTGGTTAGAGGTCTTCCCCAGGGATCAAATACTCGTGGTTAATGGCGACCGGCTCATTGAGGACCCGGTGCCCCAACTCCAAAAGATAGAAGCGTTCTTAGGCTTAGACAGTCGGATAGGCCGGCATAATTTCTATTTTAACGAAACCAAGGGATTTTATTGTCTCAGGAATGACACAGCTGACAAATGTCTCAGAGAGACCAAAGGCAGGCGACATCCGCGCGTAGATCCGGCCACCGTGTCCAAGCTGAGAAAATTCTTCGTGGAGCACAATCAAAGGTTCTACGAGTTGATCGGCGAAGACTTGGGTTGGCCCGAGGATTAGATTGTTAATTTTAGGGAAACTTGAAACATATCAGTATGAAACGCATACATATCATATTGCTCGCCTCCGTGCGAGTCGATGATCTATGGATCATGTTGGTCCGTGACTATGCATAGATATTTAAGAAAATGTAATTTTAGGCTAAACGAATCAAATACGCTAGGTTTAACGGAAATGATACATATCAAGAAAAAAAAGTACATATCTAATTCTACATTTTTATAGATTTACGTCTAGTTCATAAGTAGTGTGAGGAATATGAAGAATTGATGAATAAGAATTATTTTTATATGATTCATATTGAAGGTTGTTGGTTAATTGTTAAATTTATATCATTTCGGTTATTTGTTAAAATGCACGCGTCGATTTAAACAAAACAAAACAACAACAACAAAAAAACACGAACATTTTTTTAACCATCGGAAAATTTATAATATTTCACGACGTTTACATTTTTCTTTCAGACGTATTTTCACCTTTGAGTTCGCTTAAACGCTTTCTGAATAATTAGTTTCGCGTGAAAATAATGGCGGGGTCGTTACGTGTTATTTTTTTGCATGTTTTCCAACCCCCAGCGCTCGTTGCGGTGGAAATGCATTTTCATATACGAACCGTTTATGGAGGATTGCTACACATTTTCTCTGGAATGACTCAAAGAAAATTATTGCCGTGCAAATTGCTTCTGGCCGGCATTAATGCGATTGTATACATTAATAAATTTGCATCCAGACACTGGCGAATTAGATAAAAATGACGGAATGTGCAAATATTTTTAACGCTTATGAATATTCATGCACCTAAAATTAAAAATAAAATTCTAGAATACGTCCGAAAAAATTATATTGAAACCGACGAAATATCCTTTATAATTATTTTTGATTTAAGTCTCGACTATAAAAGAAAATTTTCACATGCCATACGTTCCAGAGACCACCGCGTAAAAAAGATAAGGTACCCAAAGATGGTAGTTAGGTTTCATAGCTTCAAGCTGATTTAAAATATGACGTATCCCATCTAAAAGAAAATAGATGGTTTAAATTACGCTAAATTTTAGAGAAATACAGTCAACCCTTCTATAGCGCTCTCTGGTATAGAGCGGCCTGTGCAGCAGTACCTTCTATAGTGCTTCTTCTAGATTGCCGTTCTATATAAAATGCTAAATTTCAAGGACAATCACATATTTTCTTGACTTTGGTTGACACCAAAGAGCTTCTATCTTCATAATGAAAAAATAAAATATAACATATACACTCAACTTTTTTTTACACGGTGGATACATTCCACAAAAACCGTGTAAAAAAGCGATAGAGTACATAGATGCAATGCGATACGGTTTATTTAGACATCAGGACTCAATAACGCACAAAACTGAAAATATGAAATATAAATCTAGGAATCGTGAAATAATTCATGTAAAAATATGTTTTTTGGACTTAGTTATTTCAAAATCGTGTAAAAAAAGAGTTTTGTGTCATATATTTTATTTTATTTTTAACAATAAAATGAACAAACCAGAAGCCTTTGATTTGGAAAAAATAAAACAAATGGATTTCTTTCCAGTGCCCTTAATATATGGTTATTTAAAATATGAGCATGGAAAAAAATGTTTGATTTTATTGATTACGTTCAATTTGCAAGATACACTTGATAAAAACTTAACCCCAAATGTTGTATGGGTTGCTAGTCTTCTATAGGGCGGGTTTCTATGGTGCGGCCCTAATCTTAGCGCTATAGGAGGGTTGATCGTTTGCAAGAATAATAAGGGAATCTTTATGTAATATTATTTTAATAATTGTTGGATCTAACTAACATACGGGATTAAAATAGGCAGGAAGCAAATATCAAATCCTTTTTTTATCTTATTTTATAATTCTGCACCACATGACATTTTTTTAATAAAATTAAAAAAAGGTTGTTATTTCTATTGATTCTTTTTAAACCGCGTAAAAAAATAAAAGAATATATTTTCGAGTACCTAAATCGGAAAGAAAATTTTCATTTAAATAATACGCTTCGTCAACACCTCGGTTTTATTTTAACCTTTTCCACTCCGCGAGCCAGACGTATTTACCAAAAATATTTTTTATTTAAGACTTGATAATATTGTCTTTTTTTAATCGAGAATGTGATCAAACCTTAAAGATGCTTTTTATTCATTCTCTCTTTAACAAATTTAAAGAAAAATATAATAAGAGTAACTCATGTGGACAGAGTGAAAAGGTTTAAAGCTGGGTTAATCACCATGCCATGCTTATTTTAAAAAAATCATGAAGACACCTAAAAATATATGATAATGTTCTTAATTTGATAAAAGAATCAGATCCCTGAAAAAAGGATTAATGGTAGAATTTTGCTGTTCTTGATTAATCAAATAACAACTAGGTTCCACTCGAATTTTTCCTAATGTCCATATTGTTCAGACATATAATTGAATCATCTCTAAAAAGAATTATAACTGAAAAAGGTCCTTTGTAATAATTAAAAAAAAATCAAAGGGGCTTTATAAATCAAACCTCTATTCTTTAACAATTATTAACCTTGAAAGAGATTATTCTTTATGTCTTGGAATTTAATAGAATCGTGATTACAGCAAAAGAGTTTTATGCTTAGATTAAAAACATAGTAGTACAAAACTATTTCTTCTAGAATATTTATTTCATAATGTACCTAATCTTTAAAGCATTTATAATTCATATTCATTTTTTGTATTAATAAAAGTCGTCCATAATCTCTTTACAGAAAAAGATCTTAAAAATCATTTATCATATCATATTTCGTGAAAAAAATGACATTTTTTTCCGCTTTGTTTTCTATTTGACCCAAAATGGTTATATGGCGACGTATTAAGATTTAAATCCGGCAATAGAAAATCATTAAATGAGACAAGTTCTTAATTAACCAATTAAGAATTATTGCAATCACGTGAAAAATCATTTAAACCAAGTGTTTCGATTCAGTAATTTTTTTTTGGATTATATTTAATTATTATATATTTTAGCCACGGTGAATAATTAAAGCTGTGTCATTATTCAATTACTTAGCGATTAGTCTTTGCGCATTCCGTCAACAATTACCGTCGTGTGACATCTTCACCCCATTTCCGCCCAAAAATATAATTATCATATTAGCGGCGGGAACTATGTCAAACTGTCATATGGCATCGCACGACGAATGTGAGTACTCATTAAGCCGAAATAATTTTAGCCATATCAATTAATTGAATTAGCCGCGAAATAATTTCTATGCGAAAATTGATTAACACGTGTGCACGCGTCGTCGCGACGCACAGAGTCGGCGCCGCGACGCCTTTTAATTAAAACACCGAGTAATTAATGAACGTAGCTCGCCGAGATTTGTTGTTTCCGCAATAAAACGATTAGTGTAACGACGCGGGCGTCGGGACGCGTTATCGCAAACAAAATGGCGGTTGCCAATTCAATTTGCGCCAAAAAGGTCCCGGCGTATCATCGCCGACGATTAAAAATTAACTCCGCTTAGCAAACACTAGGCTGATTGGATAATCTTGTTCGGTAATGTTTCAATGCCATCTTTGCAATTTAAGATCATTGCATTAGTGTGTGTCTATAGGTCTAGACCTACTTTTATTATCTGCCTTGTGCTAATTCGGTCCAATGCTGCATCAATATATCGTACTTGAGAGCCATTCCAGATATCTCAACACAATCGATTGATTGATGATTATGATCTTCAGCGCATCATCATCAGTAGTAGAAGATTCTCAACTTTTTTAAATCAGCAGTTAATAATTTTTCAGTTCAAAGTTTTATAAACGTTCGAACTTCTTTTCTAAATTACTATTTAATTAGTCAACTTTTTTTTCTAAATAAAAACGAGGGATGCATCTTATGCCATAAATAAATCAAGAATCAAATTCAAAGATCATATTTATCATACGTGATAATGGTAGCTTCCTAGGTATGATCCTTAGTGGACCGTTAAATAAAAATAAAACATTTTGATTAATAATTTTGTTAAAAAAAATACGTATGTAAATTTAAAAAAATAGGAAATACACACAGCCTCTTTTTTATTACCTAGACACAATCATTTTTATTTAAAAAAAACCGTCAGCGTGAGAGCCAGATTATTATGGCCACCACATCTGAAAAATTGAGTCCGAAAAAACTCAGTAAATGGGTGTCTAGGTGACGCAAATGATGATGATGATGATGACACACTACTATAAATTACGTTTAAATGTTGCCGAATTTTAATATTATCTTTAGCTCTTGAACACAAATTGTTAACATCCGATCAAGAAAAGTACTAGTTTAAATTTAAAGTACTTGGTCGATTTTTTAATTTATTAATAATTAAGCTGCTTTTTTCAGTTGTTGAAAAAGAGCCATGACAAGTTGTGACATGTGCCATTGTCTTCTACTCAATAAAAAAGTACAAAACTTGCCATTCCTAGAATTTTTGCTAAACACGCGAATTATATGGCAGGTATAAAACAGAGGTATTTCTCTTTGTTGCAAATTTCTGAAGACCTTGGAGTACATATTTTTCGGTAGAATTCGGTACATTTTTCACGAGAATTTTTCAAAAAACACTTGGAATTAGTCTCATTAATGATTATGGTTACATTTTTTCCATGATAATTCCAAGAAATGTTAAGTCAGATTGAATTATAACAGATTATTCGGAAAGAAATCCATTATCTGATAATTTTCCAATTCTTTTTTTGAAAAAAATACGTGGTTTAGATTCAAAATCATTTATATTCTTAGTATCTCTCTCATAATGACTTCTCCAAAGACTAGTGACAAAAATCCCACTAAATGGACAACTTCCAAAAAAAACCATTAATCCGAGAATTTTTCTGTTCATGTTGTCAGTAGCTGTCCGTTTTTGGTCTCCGGTGTTAATTCGATCTATAATATATACGAGAAATTTCTCTGTCTCGATAGCAAAGATCTACCAGTATTGACATGGTGCTCTTTACTATTGTAAGACAACTCTTGGGGCATCCAAATTTTCATCCTGCTGACTCTACCGATGCCTTTAAAATATCATTGCTCTTTTAATTACACATATGCTGAGTTGATTAATTAAGTCTTTATCTAATTTGTATGGTCGTCCTGATTGAGGGACATCCTGTAAATTCCTAAAAAAAGTGAAATTGACATCTGCTCTCTGTAATCACTCGTTCATAAAATGTATTAACCGTTTGAGTACCACGAATAATTAAGCTAGATGACTTTAATATACCATTAAAAAATAGGATCTATCGAATTTATGAATATTAATATTATTTTATTTATAAATTGATATATATTGTTTGAATTTTTGATATCAAAGAGTCGATATTTCAACTTTTTATACGTATTTTACGGTATTGGCGTCGTCCCCGCATAGAGGACACATATGTCCTCACGGTACTCGAACGGCTAATAGCTTTGGTGGGCATGAATGCGTTGAAACTTGTTTGTGGAAAAATTGTGTATAACGCTTAAAACGTTGTTTCTTGATTTCGAGTTTCTTTCATTCGTCCTTAATTATATAAAATGACTTCTTTGACAAAAAGTATAAGTAATAATCAGCTTTATAAAAAAATGCGCACTTTACCGTGTTTAGATAAAATTAAACCAACAAAAACATATAGAGTCTACCGGAAAGTTCTGTCCGTTTTTATCTTCTTCGTTTTTGATTTTTTTTACTGTGCAAAAAAATTGTAAGAACATAAACGAGTGATAATTGGAGGGTACTAGATCCAGGGAGTACGGTGGATGCGACAGAATTTTCCATCCTAGCTCTGCGAGTGTCTGACGAGTCCCCAAAGCAGTATGTGGCCTAGCATTATCATGAAGCAGGATGATGTCCTTCCTATTGAACATCGCCGGCCTCTTTTCTTGGAGTGCTGTTTTTAAATTACCCAATTACTGACAGTACCTCTCTGAATTTAGCTTTCGTTCGATTTTAATAACTCAAAATATATTGGTCATCGAATGTCTCACCATCTATCTACACAACATTCTCTTATTCGGGCTCAACTTCGGCTTAGTGGTGGAGAGGGCAGGTTTTCCGGATTCACAATATGCTCTTCTCCTTGCGTTCCTTTCATAGGTAATCTACTAAAGCAGGGGTCGGCAAACTTATTAGCCGAAGAGCCAAATATGTACATTACAACGATTCAATAATATAATATAAGTTTAGCACCTCATAAGAGTCATGAATATTTTTCCAGGCGTTGAAGATGATCATGTCTGCCTTCTCCAGGTCTTTCAAAGCCGACCACTTGTGTTGTGAACTAAGCTCACATTTGTTCATCTCCAATATTTCTAAATCAACACAAAGACGATCAAATTTAGAGCTCCATATTTCCTTGTTTTATAAGTCCAGCAATTGTATTTCAAAGTTACCAATGTCAATGCACAACAGGAGAAAATTTCAAATCTGTTATCGTAGCATTAAGAGGCTGTTTAACGAATGCTAAGGTCGCTCTTCTGTTTTTAAATTCATGAAACCTGCTGAGAAATGCTTCCCTCATATTTAAAATGGTTGTTTTGAAATAATGTTTGTCAATAGATGAATTATTTTCTTAGCGATGCTTCAACAGACTTGGAAAGTGAAACAATGTTTCCCTTTCAAAATCTTGAGCAAAAAGGGATATTTTTCTTTCGAATAAAATGACTTCTTCTAACATCGAAAAAAATGTGTCTCCTTACTCTTGTAGTTTATGATTTAGCCGATTTCGATGAGACGTTAAGTCTACCATGAAATAAAAGTTTTAAAACCACTGATCGTCTGTTAGATCTGGATAGTGAACACCCTTCTCAAGAAGAAATGCTTTGATTTATGGTAATATGGATTCGAAACGTTTTAAAACGTTCCCTTTTGATAACCAACGTACCTTGTTATAAAGCAGAAGATCATCGTACTCACTCTCCGTTTCAACTAAAAATTCTTTAAATTAGCGATGATTAAGAGCTTTATCTAAAATGGAGTTTATCAATTCCATAAATTTACAAATTTCTTGTGGAAATGTCTGCACACAACGCTCTTCTTGATGAATAATGCAATGGTAAGAAAGTATCTTGTGATTATTTTTTTCTTTCAAAATAGCAACAAACCCCTTTCTTGATCCGGTCATACTCTTGGCTAGTCTGCTTGCCCGTGGATATTTGTGCCAGAGCCGCACTTAATGGGCCAAAGAGCCGCACTTTTCCAACCCCTGCACTAAAGGGTTCGATTTTGTTTCGTGCAAGCAGAAATGTGCATCTTTTGACTAATCTTATTTTTTTTATGGTCCGAAATGGCTTGTTGGGCTGAATCAACCTTTTCTGCAATCTCCGATGTTAACAAAAAAGGATTTTGCTCTTGATGAGCTTAACAGAGCTTTCCGGTAGACCAAAAATATAGCTTCAAACTTCTACTGGATCGCATGT
Organism: Philopotamus ludificatus; assembly: GCA_022495035.1. Taxonomy (NCBI): domain Eukaryota; kingdom Metazoa; phylum Arthropoda; class Insecta; order Trichoptera; family Philopotamidae; genus Philopotamus; species Philopotamus ludificatus. Next base: position 24,176 of record JAGXCT010033274.1, on the reverse strand, counting down.
CGTCTGCGGATCTCCTGTTAGACACTACTGCTCTAAGTAATGTCTACCTATAAACATATAATTACTACGACATCGCGTGAGCCTGCGTTTAGAATGTCATTAGAACGTATTATGTCCTAGTTTTTCTTTATAAACATCTCGCAATTTATAATGCGGAGCGATGCTCGCCAAGAAACACGCAGCGCGAATATTTCGACGATTAATCATGTGCCGAATCGAGAGATGTGTTGATAATTTATTCATCGTCATTTGACACCTGAATACAATGTTCCATTAGGTGGATTGCTACAACTTCATTATTTACGAGACAGGCTGAAATTTCATCAAGGGATGCTGTAAGTGTGTTTGAGAATTTTAATATTTCATGGGTACAACACGGATGAAAAATATATTTAGGTCATATTGCCGTGTTTACATCCGAGCGATAACACGCCGAGGCAGACGTCGAAGACTGCTTTTGTCGTCTCGTACGTCTGAAGTGGGCACGTTTACGAATTTACGCTCGAGAGCAACACGTCGTTAGAGCACAGTGTCAACATCTGCAATTAATACACCGTGAACTTTTCACCCCCGGTGTCAAGTGGGCTGTGTCACGTCACACGACCCTCGCCCCACCCGCGTGCAATTACCCCATTTGCGTCACGTGACGTCACACCCGGCCCAACGTAATTATTACTGCTACGTGCACAAAAGTGCATTCCCACCCCGCCATCCTTTGAGTCTGCTGAACTTTCAGCTGCACACGTACACAACACTTTACAGTCATCCATTCATTAGGATAATTGGGGAGCGAGGGATAGTGTCTAAATTGGAGAAAGTCCTAACGAGCATTTCTTTTGCTCGTCTGATTACATCATTAACGAACAATAAGTGCATTTTTTTCATCTCAAGTTGAGCAAGAATACCGTACCTGAAATCATTTACGTCTACATATATATATCTACGACTGAAACAGCAATATTAAAGAGTAGCTACATAATGACTATTACTTATATACGTCTCTTAAAATCAGTGCTCTTTCGACAGAATACGATTGAATACCTTCTAGATGAAACGAATGCTTCAAATCTCATAGACAAGCAAAGAAGGGACTTGACATTTCGTCGACTCTTGTTGAAGATCCGTCTCCGGATTCTGTATGGTTGCGAGACATGGACATAAACCGTTTAAAATGTGGTGCTGCCGAAGAATGTTGAAGATGCGTCCAGAATACAATCGTCCTTCAACTTCTATAAAAGAGGCAAGAGCTTCTGGACGTTGTGAAAACAATACATTTGAGTTCTTAGGACATTGGAAAGTAAACGAAGGGAAAATTGGTACTTATTGATACTGATGCTGAATTCAGGATGGATTTAGTGACTTGAGACATATATGGATATTTTTCTAACTGAAGCTGACGCTATTGTGTTCTGTTTACTAATCCTATGTCCACTCGAGAGGACAGAACATATCTGCAGTGCTTCTTTAACTTGATCTAATTTGGTCTTCGTGTTAAATCTCACGCACCCCAACTCTTCCCAGTGGTCTTTACTTTCCTAGCTATCTCTATTAGGAGTACCCATGACCTACTTTTTGAGTCTTTTCCAACTTCTTTATGATCCTCTGAGTGCTGGATCAAGATGTACCGACCTTTTCCGATATTTTTTCAATGGTCAGCATCGCGTCGTCTTCGATTGCAGAATTTACGGCTGCTTCATCTTCCTGGACGGATCGTCTACTTCAAGGCTCGTATTCCAAACACAAATCACCAGATTTAATTTGTTTGAACCATCGTTGGCATTCCCTGACATCTAATATGTCACCGTAAATCTCCCAAATATCCTTCGTAGCCTCTGTCGCTTTCTTTTTAAAATGATATTGAAAAAGTATGGCACGAACTTCGCAGATGTTGTTCCAACGAGGCGCATCTCTCCCCATTGTCGTCAGAGGAATTAAGGACCCGTTTATTTTTTGTCTAAGGCCACGAGCAAGTAGCCGCTACACAAGAGAAACTTATAACACGTCCTTACTGCTAACAGACTGAAGGAGACTATTTTAAAGATGGCGCATCGAAAAAACGACATTTCAAATGGGTACTTCTAATAGTTATCTATTATTTATTAAAATGCTTAGGTATTTTCTAATATACTATCGTCAATATGAAGAAAGTAGACAGTAGTATATCCATTTCCACTGATTTTTTTTTTTAATTAATAAGCTTTAGACAAGCAAAGTGCTTAAACTACTGTGACATAATCTTTCGGCAAGGCTAGGACCTTAAAATCCACGGTCTGGCTCGATTTATTTCAGGTATCATTGAGATGATTATATTTAAATGGTTGTCTAACCCGAAGCGGATCTTGAGGACACTACGCGATCTCCGCCAGACCTAGGTTTCTTCTATACACATCCCAGGCCCTAGCATAAACGCATCCATCTCAACCCTAAGGCCCTCAATTCGAAGAGCCAATATCTTGGCTCTTCGAATACGGGCCAAGTCGTCAGCCATACGTCTGGGAGCTGAGCTGTCGACGCGGAGATTGTAACAATAATAATCGGACGTGATTAGAGCCGATTCGTATTTAATTTACCGTCTGATCGGGTGCTATAGCCACCTCCACTAGCACATCCGTCACCGAATCAGCACAGAAAGCGGCCCAGGCTCCTCATAGTTCCGTAGAATCTACAGAATCTTGATTGTCCTATCCGTGATCGCGACTACGTCTGATACAGACACGTGACAACACTCGACTCTCTACTTCAAAAAAGGAGGGGAACCGTCTAAAAATAATTATCGTATTATCGGATCATTCGGATATATTGAAGACTCTTCAGATACCAAGCATCGACGATTAATATATGTACATATATTTTTTCTTGAAATCGTGCTTTTACAAAAATCGTGGGGGTTGTAACGACATTTGAATAATGCCATCTTATAATATACATATTACGTTGTGAATTCGTGTTATGCAATATATATCATCCCGTTGTAAATCCGTACTTTTTTGCATTCTAATCAAATGAGCCGCGTTATCTCTCGGGGTAGGTGTATAAAGCAAAACCCCTCCGTGCATGACAAGACGTATTTTTCCCCCTCGCCGGTTGTTTACTGGAAAATCCGCACAGTTGTTCCGGGCAGATTTTCATTTTTTATTTTTTGTTCACGTATTCCCCCAGTACCCCAGTTTATATGTCGCATCAAATATTGTTGAAGACGAATTTAATTTGGGGATAACCTTCCCCGGGGTCCCGACAATCGCGCCAGACAATCCCGCAGCAACAAATCCTCTCATAAATATTTATTAAATGCGTCCCCGCTGACTCGAAATTGTATCAGGGCATGTTGGGGGGCCCAAAATTTGTTTCATCAAATCATTATCAATTATTGTCAGTCCCTCTTCATCCACTTCGTATCCACTTATGTCTCTTGCCTCTTTTGAGGTTTACCACGCGCGCTTATAAGACGATCTCATATGAAAAAAATATCTTGGAAATGTTTTACATCGAGATGATTCAATTAATGCAAAACTAGGACACTACTGTCCAGCATTGTTTGATGGCATACATAATTTGGGGCTCTACTCAATTTATTCAAATTATGTAACTTCATGCAAATATACAGGACGTATCGTATTCCTGTAGTGGCCATCGGCTTTGGTCACGGACACCACAATTTAGCATTTTAATCAGTTGTTTAACAAAAACGGACCTAAATTTCGATAATGTTGGCGTGAAATAATTGCATAACAATCATGGACATAAAAAATAACCTCGATTCAAGTCTCAAGACCGCAATAATTACGATCATCATAAGACACGCGATCAGAATCGATCAGCTGGTACGATCGGCTGAAACTCGGCGCTGAAATAATGGCACGATTCCCCCGTGGGAGGATCGTGCAAGTTTTCAGCGCTGTCATAGGAACACATGTGCTTGAAGCTTATGAGTTTTCAACGACGTCGACTTCAAGACAAATTCAAGAAGTTTGCTCCCGTTTTTTTTTTTTGCGAATCGTAAAACTTTCATAATTTTTCCACACGGACCCGTGACATTTCTCTCGACTGGAAACTGTCCTCGTTATCCAGTGCCGCCGCAGCCGCCATCCGCTTTTTATTGCAAAAGTAAAATGATATGTTTAAATTTTACACGGCATACCTGCAGAATTAAATTGCTTATTTCGCAAAACGTGCAAATGTAGGAATTGAGGCTGTTAAATATGGCCGACGTTTTAACATTCAAACCATCTCGATTTCAAACCTTGATCCTATTAACTATATTTTTTTTATCACAGACGTTTTGTATTTATCCAAAAAAATCTAAAGAACAAATACTAAAAATAATCATCATACTTTATCGTTTGCAATTGCGTAAAAAAAAAAAAAAACAACAATATTCGCTACTGTTGCTACGCGCGCGATGTTTTTTCTCACTCGCATCCGGTACGATGTGCCGATTGCGAGTGACACGTGCTGCGAGAGCTCAGTCTGCGGTGAAACATCGCCGAAAACGTTGTCATTTTGATACATATAGTAGAATAACTTGATGTCAAGATATTAACCCCTTCAGTGCGGGGCGCATGACGTACATGCGCATACAAATCGTGTCCAGCAGAGTGCGGCCGCATGTCGTACATGCGCGATATTCTTTAAAATTTTAACTTGGCGTTACATATAAACTAGACCGAGTTAAGTGATGGTGTTTGTTTTAAAAATCAGCTAATAAACACAGCTATCAATAAATATACAACATATCACAAGAAATTTATAGGAACCATGTAATATGTAAATATGAATAGTAACGATTCAATCCTCGCAGTAGTATCGGTGGCGTATCTCGGCTCAGGGTTGTTAAAGATTGTTCCACGTACATTATGTTCACGCACGCATTATTACGGATGTAATGGTATAAGAAAATTGCATTTCGCATTTTTGATTCGCATTCCCATTTTTTTCTCACTTAATCCTGTTTGAGCAATTGATATTTTGTTCGATTTATTATTACGAAAATAAAGCGAATCTAGTTTATTTTTTAGTTGAGATGGAAGAAAATATCCTAATTAACATGTTTGCATCAATCTCTTATAGGAAAATGGTCTAATGTAGCGGTAAACGGTGAATACAAATTTACTTCATCAATAATTTGACTTGAAATGCTTGGGATATCTGAGATACCCCTTTCGGACGACGCTATTTGACATCTATTCTTCATTAGGGCTCCACTATATCCTAATTTCACGTCGATGATGTAATTTTCTATCTTTAGGTCTTAAGGTCTTCTTATTTGTGGACAATGCTCCTGATCATTCCCCAGATCTAGTAGATGCTTTGATGAATGAATACAACTCTATAAACAAACGATCAATAAACATTATAGTGTTATTACAAATATTTGTTCAAGTTTGTGAGAAAAGGTTTCAGCTTTTTTCATTGCGAAGATAATCGATAAAGAAAAACGTCTCTGACCTGTCCAGAGCAGTAGACGTTTGAACTCTAATCTAGCTCTTGAATCAGCAGTTCATTCCCTGTTTTGAAAAACTTCATATTTTTGTGTCGTATATCGCTGAAAACCTAAAAAAATCACTTCAGTATCATCCACTGTGTGAAAATAATTGATAATTTATTAGAAGAAGTATCTTCTAAGATAATAGACTCGATCTGGAGAATATTTTGTCCAGAAAATGACATTCAGGGTTAAGGGCTACAATCTGTTTTTAATAAAATTGTATGTCTTAATAAATCTATGAGTTTGGAGGTTGATTTAGAAGAGTGCTGATGTAGAGGAGCTTGGAAGTTTGCTCAGAATAACTATAGTAGCTTTACAACGCACAAGGAGTAGAAACAATGAAAGAATCTAAGGACCTTTACCTACTACTCAAATCGAATAAATGCTGTCTAATTGAGAAAAAACGCAAAATATGACTGAAGAGTGGTTCCTAAATATTTTCAGAAGCAATCTAAACTTAAATGCATTGAAATAATTTCAATTCGTGCTACTGAATCTTCAGCAAGATAAATTCTATGTCAATAATTTATAATTATCAGATATTTGTTAATACAGTCAACACTTGTAGAGCGTTTTCTGCTATAGTGCGATGTGTCGACAGTCCCTTCTATAGTGCCATCCTTCTAGATCGCTATTTTATACTAAAAGCAAAACAAGGTCATTTGAAATATGTAAACGGAAAAATGATTTCGTTCAATTTACAAAATACAATTAAAAAAAATATTCTATAGGGCTTCTATAGCGTGGATTTCGACGCTATAAGAGGGTTGACTGTATATAATTTTCTTTCTATTTACGTTCAATTATCGATTTTTTGTGCCATTTATTTAATTCCAGTAATTCAATTGATTATTAGTTTTATATTAAGAAAACGGTTTCATTTATCAGATTAATGATAACAAAGCTTTGACATAAATAGCACTTCGAGTCCTCCAAATATTATCTTAATAATTACGTAGACGTTACGTTCTACGGCATAATTTCCCACGATCTCATTTAAAATATGAATATTGATAACACTTCTTGTTAATTGAATATAATATAAAGTTTTAACTAATAATCTAATCAAAACTTTGCCATCCCAGTCTGATGTATGATGTAGGATCACATATATGTATCCGTATTGAAAGAAAAACTATTTCAGATACGTTGTTTTATTTAAAGTTTCATTTACAGCTAGGGTCTGACTCTGTAAATTGATTAAATTGATGAATTATTCCGTAGTTGTCTGGTTTTTTAAGGTATTACTAGTGCTTTTTTAGTAAATTGGAATGTTGTGGTATTTTGTGTTTAAAGATTTATTCAAGTGTTCGTTTACCGGACAATTAGAGCATTATTCTTCGTCAACACAATCAATCTTCTGGGTTTATGGGCGTGTTCTTTTTCGATGTGTCCATATAGAAATATGGGGGCCACACCCTGTCTCCATCACGCGACCAGTTCCACTTGTCCGTGGTCTCCGAGAATAATGGCAGAATGAGGACAGGAAGCCCGAACGAATCGAGCAATCGACATCCGCCATTTGTTTTTGGCCGTAAGGGGTCAATTTATGGCCGATGCCAATTATTTTTTTTTGCCAAAGACAACTGGAGGCCCTAAAAATTGTTTTATTGTCCAACGATGAATGAAAAAATGTTCGTGTCTGTTCAATTATGGTTTTATGCACGTCCATCAAACACGCAATTACCTTTAACGTTGAATATATTCATGTTATCAAGTCGTATTGCCTTTATTATTGTTAGTAATATCTGTGATGTTATTCGTATTAAAAAAAATAGTCTTTTTCTTCCTCGATGTCGTTACAAAGTAATATTAAAAAAAAAACGAAAAAAATAACAACATTCAATCTGCTCAAATTGAAAATTGTATACATATCAAAAATTATATTTATTATGCACGGATTTCCCCCCCTAGAGCTAATTTTATTATCATATAATGATACTGTGTAATATAAAAAAATATTTTTTTAAACAATACATAATTACATTATTCAACAATTTCTATGTCAATTGTTTCGCTATACTCGCCGATTACGGCGAAATTATTTATTTACGACCCTTAAAATCAGCAAAATATTAGATTTAATCTTGAATCATTGTATAAAAAAAATGTTGCTGTTATAAGCCGCGTTTTTTTTTCTTTCTAAATACTTAAAAACACAATGTAATTAGATATATAATATTTCATTCTTCATGTTATCCTTTTTGATATAATATTTAGACGTAATATTAAAAACAAGCAATATGTTTGATGTAATTATTATTTTATAAATATTCGTATATGATATAAAAATGTTTTTAATACCTGCCTTAATTGAAAATGAACACAAAGCAAAAAAATGCGACCATTGATCACTATCAAAGTGTTCAATGAAATCAAATTTATTATATAATTTAATAATAAAAAAAAATACATATCATGTAATATTTGCTTGAAATATTTTTCAATGCTGCTGTTATTCATTGTAAAAAAATAAATTTGTATATGCGCGGTCTCTAAAGAGACCACTGTGCTATGTGTGTTTAAAAAAATACAAAAATATTACGTGCATTTTTAATTTTATATAATGTATTTACATATCCAAATAATCATGGAACAATTTTATATGTATTTATTGTTGTACGAAGTGTATTGTTACTCCAAATGTCCAAAAATATCAAGCATATCATAATTTTAAGTAAATAATATATAATGTATTGACATGCGGCGTACTCTCCATTATCAAAAAAAAATATCATACAGGGAAAAATGATTAAGATTTTATACAAAACGTTGTGATTCACATAACGTGTTTTTCGCATAATTAAATATTTTGCTCACAGCAAACACCATTTAATGTTTAAATTTGCAATAATGTCGAAGCATCGATCAAATTTTTGTATGCGATAATCATTTTTTTGGCATTTACATTGAACAAAATAAATCCATTTTATATGTGTATATTCCATATTATATGGAAAGGGTGATTTAGCTAACGTTAAGTGATAAGATTAAATATTAGATGAAATTCTAACACTGTTATAATGTGGCACGTATTAAATATTTTTTTTAAATTAAAAAATCTCGCTTAATTAATAAATATCATGAAATAAGATAATCAAGACCAAGGAATATAAAAGTGACGTAATATCTTGCACTCTCTATATTTTTACAATATTTTACGATAAACAAGCAGACAAATCATTTGAAATCATAATTAAATAACTTACTCTTTTTTTTATTTTATTTCAACAAAGAATATATTATTTTTAAATATGGCAACATTTGAAATGTACCCGCCATTGTTTTTATTAACCTATACGATCTACTGTCATAAAGGTATCCGTTTTGTTATTTATTATATTATTATAACGCGTATTTACTTTAAATTGAATAACTTAATCTCAAATTTGCTTTACTTATACAATTTCATTAATAATTTATTAACATATTTGAAAACATAACCTCAATTTTTTTTATTGGCGCTAATGTCAATTATTTGTTTACAAATTCATTGTGTCCCTATTGTATATTGTTAACTATTCGTATTTAATTTGTTTTAAGCTTAATCGTAGATCTATAATGTAAAAAAACAAGTTGCGGTAGTATATCTAGGGCTATAACTACCTCCGTCCACGCATAAACATTTTAGTTAAAAAATTTAATATAAATATTTGCTAAATAATTCTAATTTAAAATATAATAACTCTGCGCTGTATTTAATTTACTTTCACTTTCGTCTTGTCTTAATTATTTTTAATTCATCACAAAATCGATAGACGATTAAATTTATATTAGCGGTTTGTACACGTCAATCATAGCGATACACATACAATTGTATTCAAACAAAATAGCAATGCGAATTATTATTATTAAAAAAAAAACGGTATATCACAAACAACGATGAATATTTATATATGAAATTTTGACAAATTCCAAAAAAATACATAATAGGCGTACATTTATTAATATATATATATACATAAAATAGAATTAAAATTTTTGATTTATCGTTATCGTTAATCTACTCTTTAATAGTTACAATTTTAAGCTTTCTCATTCTTCTAATAACAAATTGTATCATTATAAATGTTGTGTGTAAATTTTATGGAAAAAAAATTGTAATGTTATTTTTATTTTAATAAAATAATTTTACTATAGGATATCTCTAAATTTACTAGTTATACCTTAACGCTTTTATATTTAATGAAGAAAAAAAAAATGAAAATTGTGATCGTTCATATTTGCAAAAACTAGTCTAAATTTTAAATATTATTTTTTTTGTTCATATGTAAATGAATTATCTTTACTAAATAAATGTATTGAGTCTAATTTTGCATTTTTATTGCATCATAATATTAATATAATTCTTATTTATGTGTTTCAGATATGTCTTTGTAATAAATAGTAATTCAAACGATCGTTCTCGGTGCAGATATCGGAATTATATTTACATCGTTATGATAAATTATTATTATAGTGCCGAAAAAATGGTTGAAAATCACTGTTTTATCATATAATATTATTTATTAGGTTATAAGTAATGTCGTTTTTTAGGCGAAGATTATTAAAACGTGGTCTAATACATTTAAACAAGTGAATTTCACGGATGTATCATTTCATCATGCATCAATGAGATCTTCATTCGGATAAATTCTGCTTACAAGCATGCAGGTATTCATTTATTGCTTTAAAAGTCCCTAAAGAAAATCGTGATTATGCTTTACGAGTATAAAAAAGGTATTAGTGAAGCAAATCCTGTAAAAATGTAGACCAACGATGATGATACACATCTTTTGTATCCTCCGTATTCTTCAGAAATTTCTGCTTCGGAATTAAGAATAATCTATCGTTAATTCTAAAGCTTGCAAAGTATCATTGATGGAAAATAATACGAATCTTATGAGGCCGATCTAATAAGCCGGATAATTATAGAGTTAAAAGAATGTTACTGATTCAGATGCCGAACTAAAACTTATTCCTAAAAGCTACATTACTCTTGGAATGACCTGATAATTTTGATTATCACTATTATACGAGAATTGGGTAAGAAAAAAATCAAAGCTCTGATCCTAGGGTTTAATTCAATCCACATTTGAAAGACTAATACATAATTTTTCCTTATTATCTTTTGTGGAATCAGTTGCGTATCCATGATGTATCCATAAAAGCCTTTTTCTATCCAGCCACAGCTTATCTTATATTTTGTCTTCATAATGATGATGGTTTTTTCTTTGGCAATCTTGTGGTCCCCTCTTTTGGCGGAAGACCAACATCACACGCCTTAGTGTTAGTCTAAAACAGCGTCTAGTGTGCCATTGCTTCCATCGGAACGATTTTTCTCATTGCCACTACTGCCTACAAAATGAACTATACCCTTCCAGTCTCACCAAAGGAACAAAGGTTTTTTGTGACACTGGGCATAAGAGTCGATCTTCGCTCTCTTGATGGAAGTAAAGCACTCGTGGTATCTACTTCCCCTGCTTCCACACCTTGCCGATTTTTTAAGTTGCTTTAGAACACTCAAAACTAAGTATCTGATTTTTATTTGCAATTTTTTTCAAGTAATAAAATTGGATCCCTTTAATTTCACCACCAATCAATGGCACCATCCACTTGTGAACATTCAAAGAATTCTCCAATTCATCATAAATGTTTTTGTGGCAACTGTTGCAGTCCCTTTTTTCAAAAAAATGATAAAAGCAACAAATTTTGACTAAATTCGAATTTTATGTATCACAATTCACTCTTAGTAAGGATTTAACCCTTTTACTCCTACGGAGCCGATCATCGGCCCCAACTGTTGTACAGTTAACCCCCCACTAACACTAAAATCGGGACCCTGTAAGTTGGGATAGTGTTATTGGGGGTAAAGCCTGGCACGTGTCGAATACACAGACGCTAGCCAACGTTTGACTGTATGCACTGCACAGACGGCTGCCCGGCTGTGTGTGTGCAGCCGAACCTGTGTCAAATGAATAGTCGGCCTTGTATGTATTCGTCGTAATGCAACAGGGTGAATGCGACTGTTCTAATTGGGGGCTGGTGGCGAATATTTCAACTCAGTGTGTAATTCGGGATAGTGTAATTGGGGGTTCCACTGTATGCGGAAATTTCCAAGGGGCCGATCATCGGCCTCAAAACTTTAAAAAAAGAATATGCTAAATATATTTTTTTCGTTTAATTTAAATTTAAGGAAAAAAAATATATTTAGCATTCTTTCTAATTTAATTTAAATTCATAATGTTTTATATTGATATTTGATAACATATAACAGTTTGTTATGAGTTATTGATTTCTAACATCCATATAGAATTTTGTTCATACCATTTTTTTATTTTTTATAAATATCTTCGCAACCCCTATCCTAAAATCTGATTAGATTATCTATAAGGTATTAAATAATTATAAGAACCTTTATACAAATTTATTAAAAATAGTTTTATAAATTCCTGGAAGGGTTCATGATATTTGGCAATTTTGCGAAACAATGCTATTATTTTTTTATGTCCATTTTATATATTGACTAAAAAACATTTAAAAGACTACAAAACAGTAAAATTTTTGAAAGTTCGGGCTGGGCCAGTAACAAATTTTGGTTGGATATTATGTATGTTATTGTAAGTAATATAAATAATGTGTAATTGGGAGAGGCCATGGTGGCCATTTATGCAAGAAAAAAAATCCAACATAAAAGTATCCGCCGCTCCTGGGTAACATTTCGTTTTCGATGTTTTTGCCGGCCACCATGGCGCTGTGCGAACTTCAAGTGCCGGGCACATGTGGCCACCATGGCGGTAAACGTGTTAAATAAATCATTAGCTGAGATAAAAAAATAATGAAAACTATCGTTTTTTACCAAAAAAATTGCTTGGGATTCTTCGCATATTCTATGGAAAAAGGCTGGGATTAAAAGAGTTGAGTGGCGTTCTAACCCTGAGTGCGGGTTTCTGCTACCTGGTGGACACTACGTGATCTCTAGCAGAGACACGTCCATCTCAGGACTGTGACGATTGTCATCCAGGTTATCTAGGCTCTTCGAATATGGGTCAAGTCGTCAGCCATAAGCCCATATTAAGCCGAGCTGTCGACGGGCAATGGGCAATTTCTGTAGGGCCTTGATGACGACCTGGCTCCTCATAGTTCTGTAGAATCTATGAAATCATGATTATGCCCAGACGCCACCTCCAATACTGACACGCGACAACACTCGACTCAGTAAGAGTCACCGAAATAAGACAAAAACTACCAACGTAAACGTAAAAACCAACATTCTTTTATTGATACTATTTTAATATTGTTTTCCTCAGTGGTAAACTATAACACCTCAAAATTATTAGAAGAGTATCAGGAAAAAGTCATAATTGAAACTGCCACTACAAAAAATAGACTTTTTAATTTGTTGATCTCCTTAAAGCGATTCAGTCATGATGAATAATTGCCTTAGATGAAAAATAATTGGATCATTCCTCTCTTAGAGCGTATGGCTTTTACTTTGCCATTCTTCGCGTGCTCGTCCTTGATGGAGTTTCCTCTGTCATTTCGAAGCGCGTCAAGAACGACATTAGTTGGCTACGTAATCCAGGTGCGGGTTGACCCACTAGCTTATCAAAGCGCCTTATCTTAGCGATAGTCTAAAACAGCTGCCGGGTGCAGCATTGCTTCCATCCGAACGAGTTTCTTCGTTGCCGCTACGGCCTGGGAACTAGAGGACGGGGTGGCTTTGTTAGGATTGGTAATGTGATGGAGGACGGCTTGAGGAACTATCCCAGCACTTGCTTTAGGGTGGCTAGGGAGCCGGGGCAACCTAGCCTGGGATAATCGCGCCTCTACACCAGTTACTGATGAGAGAGGCGCTAAGAGGTGCTTCTTACCAGGTCAAAAAGGAATGTGAAAGCTTGTCGGCAGAACTAATGAAAAATGTTTTGTCTGAATGAGTCAAAAATCAAACGCATAGATTTTTTAAATTGTTTTATTAAATATATTGATTTTCTTTTTTAATATAAATTGACAAATCTGGCATGTGAACATAAATAAAGCTTTTAATTTCATCGTTACAATTGTTTAGTTTGTTTCGAGTAAAAAGAAACAAAATAATTAAATTATATATATATATAATTTTATTTATCCCGTGCAAACTTGGATACTTTTGGATAACGCTCACACCGTCGGACACCGCCCATCGAACAATTCATTGTTAGGAATGTATTTACATTAGGAGTGATGGAGTCGGAACGCACATAGTGAAATTACGAGATCCTTCGTTGTAATTAATAATACATAGATAAGATGTTACCTAGTCACAAAAAAAATATTATAATGACGTTTGACCCGTATCAATATTAAATTTATCCAAAATAGGATTTTATAATAATCGAATAAATGACGACAAAATAATTTTAATCAGTACGTTACATAATCGAGCGTATATTTTTGACGCCCGATCGTTATGCCTTATTCATATCGCTCGGGATATTATCTCCGATAAGTCTATTATTTTAAGTACCAACACGATAGATTGTTTTAATCTAAAGAACAATCAAATACGTACAAATAAAATATGTATATTAATATTTGCGTATTGATTATTGATTTATTTTTTAATATATATATATATAATTTATTCGAATCGTAATAAAAATGGCAACATTTTAACTAAGCTCTTTGGCATTATAATTTGTTTTACATATGCGTTCTCGTCTCCGAAACAAACGTCGGTGTCCGCGTCGGTGCTCGTCGTCGCCGAGCCACATCCATACGACATTTAAAGCCTTAAAATTATTAAATACGATAAAAAATACATATTACAAATGTAAGATAGTTAAAAGTTTATCCTCATCAAGTATGTTAAACTTAACATTCATAGTTAATAACTTAACCGTTAAAATAAATTATATAAAATTAATATAATTATACATTCATTATATATAATATATATATTTTGAAAATTCCATGTATAATAAATGAAAATAATTTATTGTTATGAAGCTTTCTATTTAAAAAAAAAAAATGTATTCAACGATAAAAAAAATTAAAAAAAACGTACAATGGCATCTTGGTCTATTTTTTATTAAAATCTGATCGGACTCTTGGCGATTGCTCGATAATTGATCCATAATTTAATATAAAATGTTATTAACTAAGCATAGAATAGTATAATGAATCCTATACGCAATGGAGATGAACGGTTATAGAAAAGGCAAAAGTCTAGAAACTATTTAAAAAAATTAAGCTTGCTCCATTAGATGGATAGTGTCAGGCTTATAAAATTCTATATCTCATCATTCAGAGCATGATTCAAAGAAGACGACAATCTAAAAAATAAAAGACGTCATAGCTAAGATACCACATCCAGATTCATCGCAGCGACAGATAAAATGACATTGAAAAAAGAAACTTATGGATGAAAATTAAGTAAAATAAATGTTTCAGACTCATTCCGTGGGCAGTAACGAGAATAATTAATCAAATAAATATTTTAATGTATTGTTTTTCTCATTAAAAAATTAATATGAATCAAAATATGTCTAAATATCAATTAGATAATACTACGAATAGCTTTTTGTAACAGATCGGACTCGACCGAAGTACCATTGTACACGTTATAATAAACGACAGTGAATTATTAGTATAATTTCCAAAGGTAGTAAAAAATCTATATTTTTTTCATATATAATATATATGTTTGAACACACAATTGGAATGGATTTTCCCTTCGAATCACGTTATACTTAATTTTTAAATAAATTTGACTAAAACGTTATCGTTTTTTTTTTATTCCGCTACGTACACAAATTAAAATCTTCATTCAACGCATAAAAAAACATATTTAAAATTTTACAACAAATATTATGACACACAGAATTGCCTAAAAAATATAAATAACACGGATAGAACAATACATATTAATCAACTAATTATATGGCATTTAATCATCTATTTACATAAAAAAAAAGTAATAATAAAACATCCACGCCGATCAATTTGCATAATTTTTCGAGACTCTTCAATGAAATTCTGAGTTTATATTTTTTTTTTAATTTTCATGGTGTGTCAATTTAAAACTAGTTTGTCACCGGTTGCCGTTGAGTTAGCATGTCGGTAACGGAATTGAATCGATATATTTCCGAGACTGTCGTTTGATATTGATCAAAGCATTTAAATATCGTCGACTCAGTTCCACGTTATTCGTATTAAAATATTAATTATAAAATTTTGTATACAAAATTTGAGATCTATTTTATATTTATATTTTATTTGATTCTGTACTTAATTTTGATCTTAAGAGCATTTTGGAACCGAGCATTTCATACGTTTATTAAGAAATATCAAGAGAAATAAGATGGCGTTTATTAAAAACATAACATATTCCAAAAATAGATTCGCGTCAAACGATAACTCATCTCTCGATAAACTTATCACAATAATTAATTAGCTTATTAGAATGATCAAATATTATCATATAATATACTCTACAAAAATTCACAATAATAAAATTATGAGATCAAGCTTTTCCATTTATCTATTCAGAAATTATATTTAAAAATTAAAATTACGTCTACAGTAATAATTTATAGTTTAATAATCCGTTATACTGTACGGTATAACAACAATGTTCGCGAAATATGTATGATATTTAATAATTTATATTAGACGAACAAAAATAATTAAATAATTAAAGCATATCGATGTTATAATATTAATCGTTTTTTGTTTTTTTTTTATACATTGTCATGTAAAATAAATATTATATACTTATATAACGTATTCCATTATGAAAAATTAATAACGTAATAGTAGTTATTATAATATGTGACGGCAACGACATAGCCATTCGACCGAATATTTGAATAAACATAACATTGAGTACTCGGTTTGACTGAATATTTTTTTGTTTCTGGATAATTAAATAAAAAATATTATTTATACACGACTAACGTTACTTAACTATTTCAACTGCGGCATCACACAGGCCTTGGTCAATACATTAATAAAATACTGTTGCTTTATACTCGCTAATTAATAAATTTAAACATTTATCACTTCGTTCATCTTGTAAGAGATTCCATCCCGTGTGATAATACTGAAAAAGAAAATACATATTATTTTTTTTTAATATTATACACTTGTATTTCTACATATATTTCTATAAATGCTAAGAAAGATTCTTTGAACCCCTGAGAGTCGACGAGTACAGCTTCGAAACTGTCTAGGTATTAACATATCTAATTCATTAATGACAAAGATAACGATACCAATTTTGAAGTCTAAAGTAGACACATGCTGGCAAACTTCAGAAGCATCTACAGTTAAGATTCTTCTCAATGAAGACCAAGTTCTAGCTCTACAGAACCCTCATCAAGCCCGTCCTGACATACGGGTCTAAATGTTGGGCTATGACAAAGCAAGATGAGCGACAACGGGATATTCTGGAGAAGAGGATAATGAGACGGATATTTGGAACTGTATTCATCGACAAGGAATGCCAAGTCCGATACAACAAGGAGCTGTATCAACTATGCCAGAATATACAGTTCACAGCCAAGTCAGGGTGGCCAGACTCCGGTGTGCCAGTCACTTCTTAAGGATGCAGAACAGTCAGCCACCAAAAAGTCTTATGTTCAATAGGTCTTTTTGTCCCTGGAGAGGAAGAAGACCAAGGCAGAGGTGGCTGAACTGTGTACAGTGGGACTATGCATCATTGACCGGAAGATAAAGTGGCCTTATAACTCTCGAGGCGGGTCCTTGCCACTTGGAGGACACCTCCGTCTCAATCATGATGTTATGATTGTGACAGACGTTCTCCAGGTTATCTTGGCTCTTCGAATACGGGTCAGGTCAGCCACAAGCCCGGGAGTCCAGCTATCACGTGTGGATTGTAACGATAATAATCAGACAAGGTTATGGGTCAGTTCGTTTTTAATTTACGGGTTGATCGTGTTCTTGGATAGCGGCTTGGCTCCTCATAGCTCCGTAGAATCTATGAAACCATGATTGTACCCAACCACGTCTGATACCGGCATGCGACAACACTTGACTCTTTACATGACTGAATCGTCATTTGGACATCCCTGCTTACTAGGAACAAAAACGAAATGGATGCTGAAGAAAAGAACATACTGTTAGCTCCAACAACTATCCCACTCCTCCTCGAAATTGAGGTTGAGCAAGTTGGAAAAATCTAATGACCGAGCTATGAGCTTCTCAAGCTCAAACCCGTCGTCGACTCATAGATGAATTTAAAAATAACCGTAAATCTGAGTAACGATTGAATTATATTGTTTACTAAATATTAATAAATGTATTCATTTCTTTTAATTATAAAACGGACAGAAGCTTCCGTAAGACTTAGTATAAAAAAATATCATTATTAATTACCTTAATTGCACATATGGCAACATTGACTAGGCGATTAAGACATAAGATTAGGTGGTGGCCGACGCTCCTTCCCCGGTGGCGGCCTCGTCGCAGTCATAGGATTCAAAAATAACCGCGACCCCTTGTGCCTGTAATTCCGCCCCACACTGGACGCTTTTCGTAATGTCGTACGTCTACCACTACCGCATCCAATCTCCCTTTTCCAGTCTTTTAACTTAACGCCGATCCGCTGACACTCTCTGGCGTACGCGCTGAACGCCTCACAATAACACGTCTGAGGTTCACACTGGCACATATCCATGATGCACGATTCGTAATAATTATGCGGATTCAATTTGTGCCTGCATTCGTCGAAGGCTAGCGACTTGTTGAACTGATTGCATTTTTTATTCGCAGTTCTCTTCTTTGGTTTGTTGCACGTTCGTTGATTGATGACTTTGTCGGGTTCCCGGGAACACGCTTTGCGGCCGCCGACTCTCCACGATGCGCCAAACTTCCATATGTCGCCTTTACCGCTGTCTCGGAGGACGATGCCCGAGCGCAATTTCAAATCGTCTCGCACCAACGAATTGTAATTTCCGCACAATCCGCACAGTTTTCCTTTGTACGACGTCGGAACCGATACTTCCAACGATCCCGTTTCATCCCAGACCAGATTAATACCTAACGTTGTGTTGACGAAGATTGTATCGTCTCTCTTCTCAATCGTTCCGCCTTCGTGCGATATGTTACACGGAGGTTCCACTCTCGTTCCGTTTATTTTCACACGTAATTTGCGGCCGAGGTTGATTTTGGTGTCGCCCATTTTTAACGATACGGTTTTGGTCCGCGATGAATATTCGGCTGATCTTCCGTCGTTGGTTACTCTTATTGAAAACGTGTGATTGACGCAATCGGTGGTGAGTTGATATTTGCACGAGCCCTGGAAGCTGTAAAATTTTCCGTCAAACGTTTTGTAGTGCGGATCGCCAAACACAGTGCAGACACCGTTGCTCTCGACGCATCTGTGGCAGCATTGTCCCGGCGAGCGTTCTTTCCGGTGTCCGGCCGGACATGTCAACACCGGACATTGTTCCATGGCGCATCGTGGATCACCGCCATGACACATACACGATTTACATTCGTCCAATCGCCAAGATTCGCCGTCCTATAATATATACATATATTAAATAATATCAAAACGATTATATTCGCATTATAAATGTGGTATATATGTACTTTATATTCTTTTCCGGCGATAGTGCATGTGCTCCTGACTTCTTCGACGATAGGACAATGCGGGCAACATTCACCGGGCGTTGTTTTCTGATGTTCTGCAGCACATTCTAATACAGGACACGTTGCTCTTTCACATATAGACGTGCCATCCATACATAAACATTTTGTGCACTTATCGAGTACATACGAGTCTGCGTGCGGATGATATTTTTTTCCGATAATGCATGGCTTGTTATCTAAATTATCTGAAAATATCAATTAAAATTATTGTATATTCTATCTGTATTTTAATCATATTTCATTATTTTTTTTTATAAATATATTACCACGGAATAGTTTAGCTAGTCCTTCTTTGCACACAGGACAACATTCTCCAGGATCTGTCTTCTGAAGATCGATGGGACACGGCAACACAGGACAGGCCCTCTTCGTACACGTTAACTTGCTCTTTGAACAGTGACATTTCAGACACGGATCTTCAGATATTGTAGCGTCACGTCCTTCCGATACCTTTTGACCATTTATATAGCATCCTGAAAAATGAAAAATAATTTTAATATTAAAAAATAATTCATTCAAATATTTACGCCATCTAAGTTTCAATAGCATTACTAATTCTGCTATTTGACATCAGATGGCATCTAATAAAAAATCATATGTAAATGAATAAAAATTTTATTATAATATTGTGGGATAATTTATTTACTTTTTTGTAAAGATTCTCTCGGTTTTGGATAATGTTCCTTCTGGTCTCAATACTGACCACCGAGTTCTCGCGGTACGTGTCACTAGTACGTTTCACTCGCACTTGGCACATCGTACCGGATGCGAGTGAGAAAACACATCGCGCCCGTAGCAACAGAAGCGAATACTGTTGTTTTTATTCATTTTTTTTCGCAATTGGGGACTATATAGGTTTATGATTATTTATAATATTTATTTTTTAGACTTTTTCAGACAAATACAAAAAGTTTGTGAATAAAACCGAAAGGTGCTACCCAAATTAAAGTTAATTGTAATTAGTTTCGAAAAAAAACTGTTTCTTTATTCATTCATTTATTTAACGACCATAAGGCGCTATGATTGAAGGTCCATAAGAGTGGCAAAACGATATAATAAGGCAGTTAGTATGTGGCATGGGTAGAGCGACTTGCTGTGTGGTCAGAACCCTGGGGGTTCAGTGCCTATCCCTCGTTAAAAAATTACTTCTAATGTCGTGGAACGATTCACTAAGTAAATATTCGTGGAAACATGTTGAAAATTTAATAAGTGATTTGTAAACAGGGAGAGAGAGAGCTGTGAGAACTTAACGATCACGATCAGCGGTCGAACACCTGGTTAGAATATCATTATTATTTTTTTAAAAAGCCTCATTTTTTTAATTAAATAACATTAAAAAAATCTAAGAATGAAAATTTCAACTTTTGGGTGTCTGTAAATTATTAATATTGTGATTATTATTTGCGGAATAATTTGGAGAAGTCAAAAGGTCTTCCATTTTTCGTTTCCGTAATTTAGCGTATTTTTTTTTATCTAATTTCATACAATTATTACAAGAAAAAGGACTGAGTCCTCGTAAATCAACAGGCGTTATTATACTTTATGATAACGCGCGACCACAGATTGCGAAAATTACGTAAAAAAAAGGAGACGCATTCGTGGTTAGTTCTACCACATCCTCCTCATCTTCCAGACGTGACCTTGTAAGATTTTTGCTTATTTAGGATTTTACAAATGCACTGAATTTTATTCTGACAATGAGGTGAAACAATTTCTATATATTTCATTCAAAACCTATCGTAAATATTAGGTTAAGTAAAAAGGGACTTATTTATGACTTAATCCATATATTTTTTATTGTTGTGAAAATTAGGCGCATTATTAGAACCCAATATAATTTCTCACGTATAATCAATAAATAATTTAAAAACCTATGGCGGTACAATTATCTTTTCAAATAACAATCGGGTCCCGAAAGGTAACAAGGCGGCAGAGGTCGGAGACCAGAGGTGGGCGGGCCCAACTGGGGGGTCCGTCCGGCACACCTGGGAGAGGACCGACTTCTGAGAACCTGGCAACACATTTTTTTCCCCGACCCTTTGTCTGGCGGAATTAATCAATTGTGAAATATTTTCGGAGCGAAAAAAAAAATCATCGCCAAAATGTTTATCAGCCAATTGATTTGGTCTCGGAATGCATTTTTTAACTCTTCACCGGGCACATCTTAATTATGATGGAGGCGGTGCCTTTCGGTACCGCGGGGCACCCGGTCATTTATCGGACCTAAATTTATAGTTGAGGCCCGCAGGCGGGCCGCACGAAAGGAATGGCTTATTTACTCTTCGGACAGCGGGAGGATCCGGACCCTATCCGGTCCCTAACAAGAAAAAGGCTCGCAACCACCAATCACCGACAAGATTAGGGAATCGGATGCGTTATTACGACATCGGCTAATGATTCCCCCTCTGTGACACGGACTATGGCCGCGTATTTAGGCGTTAAGATAAAATGGCCGCCGCATTGCATCATCCCTTTTGAATTGCATCCGTTACTTTTGTTCCATTGTCAATACACGCGAATCCTTGGCATTTCTGTTGCATTTTTTTTTCTTCTGCATTCAACTTCAAAGAACCGTTAATTATACAACATTTAGTCTTTCGTTTCCGCGTGACAGACTAAAAAAATATTGCACAAAGAGCTGTTTGCATAATGCAACGACGATTCTATGCACGACGATCAATCAATTAAGGTTGTTTCTAAGATTGGGCAGCAATTAAGAGCAATGCTTCATTTTTTTTTCGATGCATCTCGAGACGGATATGATGAATGGCATCAAGGTGATGTGCATATGCAAATTTAAAAAAAAAACAGAAATCAATTTATTTCAATTATCAAAAATGATTTACAAGCTATTTCATCTCGTTGATCTAGAAGAAATGCTGCTAATATGAATCGATGTTTAATGATACAAAACCCAAACTTATTTGACTCATGGCCCCCTTTTTAAGACACAAAATTACAAAAGGCTCCCCTTGAAAATTTACCATTTTTGTATTAAATGAAACAGATCTTGCAGCTGCAGATTAGAATCATTATATTTACTATATACATATGTAATTACGTATTGCAATGAACGATGCAGGCGATCACCAAGATTTTTTGCAACTTAAATGTTGTCGATGAATCACACAATGCACTGCTAATATATTTTGCGCCGACTTTTTCAATAAAGAAATAACGGCGCGATAGCACCCTACCATAGCTGGAGCACCATCAGTAGCAACTGACATGATATTATTCAAAGAAATTTCGCTTTCTTAAAAAAACTCTCTCAATACATTGAATATACAGTTAACCACTTACACTAAAATCGGAACCGTGTAATTGGGGGATTGAAGCCGTCCGGCTATGTGCTTATAGCCTGGTACGTGTTGAATACACAGACGATAGCCAACGTTTGACTGTATGTGAATGCGACCGTGCAATTGGGGGATTTGCGCGAATATTTCAACTCAGCGTGTAATTCGGAGTAGTGTAATTGGGGGTTCCACTGTGCATGTACACACATCGTGTAAAAACGGATTTTTACAATTTTATAAGGGTATAAATATTAGCACCTCATGGCCCTCTTTTTGCTTCTCAAGACTCCCCTACTCCCCCCAGGGCCAATATTATCCCCTTAGCATCCTCCACATGACTCACTTTGGGAACTTATGTATTAAACCAATCTCCAAAATTAAATAATATGAGTATTTATTTAAAAGTAAGCGCAGTAGCGTACCATTGATCAAATAATATCGTCGATCTTAATAATAATTTATAACCCTCGTACCAAATCATCCAGAAATCAATGATGAAATCAATTTAAGCACGATCCTCAGAGTTGTTAAAAGCTGGCTATAATTGGACGGTTGTTTATGCAGTCATAGAGAATCATGACCGTTATTCCCAGCATCTCGACGAGGACATGCTTTCGCATTTTCTTCGCGAATCAATAACAAATGATTTATATACCATGGCTGTCCGTTCGAATTGAGTAAATCCGAGCAATCATCGCACCTCACCAATAAAGTGTTGCAACGAATCCATTCGGAATTATCGAATGGCGTGACAATGCGCAGAACGCGGCTCAATTACGGTTGCGCAAGAGTTGCACGCGGAGCCGGAGCTGCGCAGATGATGCATCGCGCAAGCGCGGCAAGGTCGCGCCGAGATGGCTACGGATAATTGGATCCGATAACATCTTCATATCGCCGTCAACACGACACCAATTCTTTTCAACTGTCAACGGACGCTTGATCGGTTCAATTGTGCAAAAGCGTTCGCCGGTTTCGACAGCTTGTTAATCTCATTAAAATTCCGCGTGATTGCAATTTCAATAAATAAATATTGAGATCTCACAGAATCATCCAGATTCAGATATAATGCAAGAAGAACTATATTTTTTTATATATTTTGAATGCCATATAAATGAGCATAAAGAAAAATATGACGGGGGAAAACGACGCCTTTAAAATGTAAGGCTTGCGACGCCTGTTGGACGCTAAAATCATAAACGTTTCTGGCCTGGAAGAAACGAGGTACATACAAAACGGCAGACACTCAACTATGTCTCAAAAGGATTCTTCGCTACTTTAAATATCTCGCTAGTCTGGAGAAGCTCATCGCGCTTGAACCTACAAAGACGCAGAAGAAAGAATAGGCCATCCATCCGCTAAAGCCTCGTTTTACCGTATTTCTCGCATCGCGTCTAACACGTGGGGTGTAGGTTACAAATCGCGATTATTTGCCTATAATTCCATCTTCTGTGGGGTTGTAGGGTACGCAGCAGGATGCTAGGCGCACCGCTGTTCGTGTCATATATTAGTAGAATCCTTTTATGGGGGCACCGCCCGCCCCTTCTTAATCTCACTCGCGCCTATCGCACTTCTTCAACGGCTTCACTATTAATTATTGCTGGCGTCCTTCCGCTCGACCTTGAAATCCAGCTGAGGGCCGTCAGTTTTTGCCTAATCGAGAGCGAATCTCTGGCAACTTTAAAATCACGCGTCCGCGAATCAGCTCTTGATCAGTGGCAGGAGAGGTGGGATTCCTCCCCCAAAGGGCGGACCACCTA
>JAGXCT010033273.1:0-29466 GCA_022495035.1 Philopotamus ludificatus | reverse complement strand
TTAATTATAGATCTAACGGTCATCTAACTTTAGTTACAAATAATATAGTATATATTATAATAAAAAATATATATTGAACTACTCCAGAATAATAAGTTTAGTCATTTACATAATTATTTAAATTTTGTGATCTTAATAAGGTATTGAACTGTATAATAAATTAAAAAAATGCCACAAAAAATAAAGATATAAGAGTTAATTATTTCTTAGTTAATTATTCCATTTTAAAAATTAGTGGATTTTAACTATGATCCACAGACGTATGTCAGAATTTAGTTTATTCACGAATCGAATACAATGACCTTTATTACCAAACTCATAATATTTATTTTCTTAATAATCTCTAAGCTATAGATTAAGTCATACTATGAAAAGTCTTAGGATGTATGGAAAATTAAGAATCGCCATAAAGCACTGTTTTTTAGCATAAACAAATTATTTTTTGAATAATAATATTAATAATCACCATAAGTGTTAAGCGACAGTAGTCCTGAATGAATCAATTTAAAATTGCAAATGTAACATACAGAAATATTACTCAAGAATATAACAAAACGTATAAATAATTACTTAATAAAAAAATCCTTCGAAGAGAATATAAATATTTTTTTAATCATTTCGTTAATTATAGGACAAGAAGCCTTTTACATTTCATTTGTATCAGAGTATATAAAATAAATTGATTATAATTGAATGTAATATTAAAAACTAAGAAACATCCTTTATTTATCTCTAAATTTATCGAGGTTTGAGTGACTATTCCATTATTCCCATTCTAAAATTCCCGCGAATTTCAGTGCAAAATTGAATAATGCCAAAGTTACACAATTCATTCTCTCCATTTTTTGGCAATTTAATTCTATTGCCATGGAAATTCTTCGACATTCGCCGGAGCGAGCCAACAATCTCGGAGGAAAATCTTAAAACGATAGTAGAAAATTAAGCAAATTTCTATCGGAAAATTGAAGGAAAATTTTTCATATAAAAAAGCGTTTATTACGTCCTCATTGGTATTTCAACGCGAGATTAAAAATCGCATATTTAAGCGCAAAAATATAATATTTACTGGTTCGAATAGTGAAATTTATGTTAGGAAATAATACATAATATTATCTGGATACATTATGATATTTCTGTTACATCTGCGGCGTGGGCCAAAATGTCACAAATAATCTCGCGGTTCAACAGGCCGGAAAAGCTTCCGGAAAAGCTGGATGCGGAAAAATATTCACGTCCCCTACCCCACTACCCCGATCCGACTAACCATTCATATCTACCGTGGCGTGGTTCTGTGTAGCTGACCAAAGTGTGGGTGGAGGGGATGCGGTCGTCGGGTGGACGTGTTAGCGTGTCGGTGACGTCACGTGCTGCAAATTATTTGCACGACGCAATCACGCACTGGTAAATAGACAATTGACATGAGACTCGTTGCGATATCGTATTGTGATCATATATGCGGTTACAGAGTGCAGTCAATACTAAATTCAATTAAAATATAAGGTGAAGCGAAATGTATTGTCATTTTTGTGTTACGTTACTTTGAAACCAGTGCTTTTAAAGATACATATTAAAGTATTTTATGCTATTTTTGTTTGATATATGATTGACGTAAAAATAAGGCTACCCAAGCCATCTCTTGAAACATCGACAGTGCTATAGATAGTTTCAAATATTCAAAAGTGGATAAAAATAAACAAAAATCGTTAATCGTAAACGGTTACGGATAATTGGTTCTTTTCATTTTCATCTGAATTTTCGTAGTTAAATGTTCACATTTTCTTTTATTTATCATTGACAGGACCTATCATGGCTTAATAAAAGATAAATAAATATATTTTTTTATTTTTGTTTTGAAGCTGAGAAGTATTTATAATTAACAATATTAATTTAGACAATTCAAGAAGATAAAACTAAGTATTTTCTTGTGGTTACTATGCAAAAAATTGAGTCAAAGAATCATTAGATATTGTTAATTTTTCCGTCAATTAAAAATATGATAATTCACTTATTTAACAGTTTTATTATGTTGTAACTTTATTATCTGTACACGAGTACATTAAGTTGGTTTTATCTAGTATTCTCTCTCAAAGAGAAAGGATCCTTTATTCTTATTCTCTCTCGAAGAGAAAGGATCCTTTATTATTAAAAAGAATATTAATTCTTTTTATAAGTTTAAATAATTTCAATTTGAAAAGTAAGTTAGTATTAGTAATAAATTAAACATATATCGAAAAAAATATTATTTAAAAAGTAGTCCATGATGTATATTTTTCAAAAATAAATATTAAAATGATTTTATATATTAATCTCAATCTGAGAGTTAAATTTAAAATTAAGAACAAACAGTTAATCCTGGTCCAATACAAGAAGCATATGCCATTATGTGCGGTATAACATTTTGTTCATATGCTCCAGTAAATAAATGTGCCCAGGGTCCATTGGCAAAAACTTGGACGTCCTCACCACCATGAGTCTCCATAGCCAAAGGAACTGATGATGGAAACATGTAATTGGTACCTTCTAAAATATAAATACTCATTAGATTTTTAATACATTTATGATATTAATAGTGAAACTATACTTTGATTTTCTTTAGTCAAATTATGTCTTCCTTTAGCTTCAGACTTATAACTTGGTCCATTAGCATATGACAGTGTACTATATGGAAGCTTGTCCAATCCGACGCCTGCTAATCCCAGAATGTTAGCACCTCTATCGGGATATCCATTAAATGTCATAGTATGAGCATGATCAGCCGTCACCACGATCAATGTATCAGGCGATGCCATATAATATGCAGTTTTAACAGCTTCAGAAAATTCTACAGTTTCATCTAACGCTTTATAAGCGAGATTGTCATGGTGTCCAATATCAATTTTACCGCCTTCCACAAACAGAAAATATCCTTTTTTATTCGTGGATAATTGTTTTATTGCAGCTTTAGTCATTTCTGAAAGCGTCGGTTCTTTCGTTGCGTTAGCATCCAAATGATAATTCAAATGATCGGTATTAAATAAACCAAGTAAATAATCAACCTGTAATCATAAATAAATATCAGATAATCTATATTTATCATAATATATTATTATTTAATGAGATACCTTATCTGTTTTAAATAAATCATCTTTATTCGAAACATATGCATGGGTAAAACCACGTTCTTTTTTGTCTTTTTTCCATGCCTTGATTAAATCTTTGCCATCTAATCGTACTCCATTTTTATTATCCTCATCCGTTACATTTTTAGGTAGAAAGTTTTTGCGTCCACCTCCTAGTATCACTTTGTGATTCATCCCAGGCTCGCTATTAATAAGCTGATATGCAACATCTTTGCATATTTTTGGATCTATTCCATTTTTTTTAGTATCGTAATCAGATTCCCAGTCCCTATTGGCAACATGTGCATATGTTCCTGCTGGAGAAGCGTGAGTAATCCTAGCCGTAGTTACGACGCCTGAAAAAATATTTAAATGATTATTTAAATAAATTTCTAAAGTGAATTTATATAATTACCTGTTGATTTGCCTTCTTTTTGTGCCCAATCTGATATTGATGGAATCTGATTTCTCTTCTTCGTAGAAGCATTGCAATCGTTCATACGCACTGCTCCTGTTACTCCTATAGTCCCTAGATTTGCTTTTATTCCTGATAAATATGCTGTAGCTGTACAGGCTGAATCAGCCACTTGCTTATCAACGCAATATGTCTGAAAAAAATACATAATGATTTTTTTATATAATTTTTTAACCTAGCCGTGTCGATGGGATATGTTGGGTACCTCAAGTTTTTTATTTTTTTCCAATAACTCCTTGTTACAACCAACCTTTTGTGTTTGTCTAAAAGAGTCTACAGAATAAATATTATAAATAACCATTTTTCTTCATTATCTGCGATCAATTGCGAAAAAATGTTTTTTCTCACTCGCATTCGGCACGATATGTAAAGTGCGAGTAAAACGTGCGAATGACACGTCTTGCAAGAGTTTAGTGATACAAGCTTTTTTTGACGATGTGAAACAATGTGTAAAATACAGTGGCACCTTGACATAAGAGTGCCCCAACATATGAGTTTTTTGAGATACGAGCCGTCATGCGACCGATTTTTTGCTTTGAAATACGGGAAAAATTTGAGATACGAGCAATTTATTTTATTATTCTTTTTGTACAATACTAGTCATTTATAAATACATTTTTATTATTCAAAAACACATAACAAAAATAACTGGGTGACATTTTTGGGGCTGGAACGGATTAATGGCAGTTTAATTAATTTCAAAGGGGAAATTTGCTTTGAGATACTAGTAATTTGAAATACGAGCAAGGTTGCGGAACGAATTAAACTCGTATGTCGAGGTACCACTGTATATATTTTTTTTAAAATGTCAATACTTTGTAAAGGTTTGATAGAAAGGGTAAAATATTATAGAAGGATTCGTGACTCGGACCATGACGAGCCTTTACTCTCTCCAGTGTAGAAATGTTTTGCTTAATACAAATTACTGTAAACTCATTGACATATTATTAAAGAATTATAATATTAATATTTATAAACAGCCTTTAGAGTAAAAACGATATGAAAAAAAACGAGTGACGCGTGCAGCTCCTGGTACTTTCTACTTCACTTGTGGCGGTCTAGTGCCAAGAATGTCTCCAGAGGAGTACTTCCCCAATGATCCCGACGAGAGGCCAGCTGGGCGTCCTTGTGATAGCGCATCAGTTTGCGGTACTGACGAGGATGTTGAGGCGGAGTCTGCAGCTAGAACGTCAGCGATTATAATGGTCAGCTCTACCTGTTAATTGGTTAGTCGATGTGGTTTTCCATGGAAGACGAGAGGATATATTTAGGTCGTCATGGCGGCATCCGTGTGTAGCGCAACAAGATGGCGAATAGATTTTACGACGGAGCAAAATGCGGGAACCTCTTAACGTTATGACCGCCGGGGACAAAGAGGCCGTCCGCGGAACGTAATGGCCTTGGCGCTGATAATCATTTTGTTGGAGGGGATGACAGTACTTTATCACTAGGGGCGTTATTATATCAGATTAGTTAAAAAATCCAAAATATCGACCAAATTAAGCATAAAGAATTCAATAATATCTGACTCGAAGTGCTTGGGGTACTTGAGATACCCCCTTCGGACGACGTGGTTGTTTTCGAACCACTGTAACGGATGGGTATGACAATGGATTTGTTTTATTTACCTTTGAAAATCCAGTGTATGGAAATTCTTCAAAAAATAATTTATTTCCTTCTCCTGATGTACCCGTTTTTTGTCCTTGCAATATTCTAGCTGCACTCACAGTTGCAACTGACATTCCATCGCCGAGGAACATTATAATATTTTTAGCTTTTCTTAAATCAGCCTTTTTGCTGATATGCCTCTTTAATGTTGTTTGTGCTTTGGAGAACCATGATCCATATTCACTCTCGTTCAATATTGGTTGAGGAATCAGTTGCGGTTTATAAATTTCTATAATAATAATAAATAATACGTAAATTTATTTGTAGGTTTTTATAATTATGATATAAAATATTATATATACCTTCAACAACTGCCTTTCCATTGGCAAAAATGGATATTGATATTGTAAAAAATGCAAAAATATAATTCATTTTAGTTTTTTAAATATAAAACTTAATCATATTAAAAAATATTTTGACATAATATTATTTTTTGGAAAAAATATACTATAGTTCTTTACGGAACGTAATCCTTATTGCAATAAAGAATTTGCAGTATTTTTCTTTGTTTTATATAAAAATAGCTCTTACCGGCAAGGTTGCATACTATTGTCATTGTAATAGAACAGTGGTGGAAAACCTTTAGTGGTTTATAAAATAATTTCAAAAATCAATTTGAAATTATTAATTTAACAATTCATACGAAAATAGTAATTGAAATATTTTCCATATTTATTGATCAATAACTATAAATTTTCTCCAGCGAGTAACAAGATCTACGTTATAGAAAAAAATATAAATCGAGACTTTAAAAACATTTATTTTATTTATCTAGATAATATTTTAATATATCTGCTAAAAATATGAATGGCACGCGTACCATAGGTTTGTTATTTTCGTAATCGGTCATGAAATTGAGATATGTTAATTTTATTATAGAACAACCGTTTTGATAATTGGTGTAACGATATGATAATTTCGCCATGAATATGGGCCAATGATGATATATTAAATAATTGGCGTCATTAATTTGTCAAGTGTTAATTTAATTAAATTAAAAATACATAATTAATATTATAGATCTCAGAAATTAATAATTAAAAAATAATCTTATAAACACAATATGGAAAGGATATGTTAAGCATATCCATATTTTTTGTAGGACTTTGTCCAAAAATTTAGATAAACATATCTTTCAGCTGAAATGTTAATGCTAGTTACTTCAATAATAACATCGCCAGGCATTTTTTGTCATACTATAAGAATTAATTAGCCAATAGCAAGTCAATTTTTTCGTCGAGTTTAATTATATATCAAAAATAACAAAAGGTCTCATGGGTGAAGACAATTAGCATATGACGGCTTATGTTTAATCAAGAATATACAGATATGAAACTTATGTGTTCAATTTAAAGATAATGAATGATTATGATTAATAAATGTGAATCAATATTGAATTATTTTGTATTAAAAAAAGCTGATTTGTATAAATAATTATGATTTCTCTTAAGCTAATATTATATAATTTATTAATATTCTGTTAAAAAAAGCAAAACGAAATTTGGTGTTAGATTTTTAAATTTTTACATGAGTTGGTTCGATGTCAACCCTTTTTTTCAGCGGAAATGTATTACATATGTATTACGAAATATATAATACTTTTTAATTTTGCGTTGTGTAGAAAACGGCGACCTAGAAGGGAGCACTATAGGAGGGACTGCTGTATATGTTACTTGTATAGCAGGTATTGCTATAGGAGATATTATTGTATACACAAAAAAAAAGATTTTCCTTTCTCTATATAATTAAATAATTTTTAAGATATTAATGGCATTAAAAATGTTTTTTAATATCATATTTTAGTTTATTTATAGTTTCATTTGGTTTATTTTCCTAAATATATTTTTGAACCCAATGTATGTCTTCTGTTAATATATTTAAGTACTTAATAACTTTCAGTTATTAAAATTTAACCGCAAATTCAATTATGCTACAATTTTTAAATTAAATCCAAAGTAATAAAAGAAATAAATCACAGGGGGTCAATAAATATGTCCATGGAGTGTACTTTTATATAAAAATATTTTTATCTAGTATGCAATTGTGCAATATTGTGCGTATGTGTTATTCATGCGGAGCGGGGTATGTCGTGTGCTGAACGTCTGTGATTGGTCGGGACAAGACCTCCTCCATTGGCGGACGATGCAAAATTACTCGCCGAAATTCAACATGCCTCAACGCCATGTACTCGGCTGGTAACAGCCGACACGTCCTCAATAGTAAATGTGTAGATCAGATTAGGGCGATGTATACACGGTCAGACAGGGCGACCCAGACTGGCCCGTCAGTCCCCGGCAACCTAATGAGGCCCCGACCCGCTGCCATGTCCGCCATGACAAATCACCCACCGCGACTCACCCGACCGGAAATTAACAAGGAACTGCTTTATGAGCGCTGCCCCCAGCCCTGGACACTACACTAAACAATCTCTATGAACCTATTGATACCTCGATCTACGTGTTTTTTTTTGCACGGCATTACACAGCATTAACAGGGTTAACATTGTATTTATATATCAGTCCGACGGATTCGACTAAAGCACGAGGGTGTACTGAGAAATCAGTCTTTAATATGGCATCAAAAAAAATGGTAAATCGATTCGATTATAATAAATTACGCTTCAAAAGCAAATACGACTTTGAAAGTGAAATATTACCATAATAATTCGGCACATATTATTCAAATAAGCTCCAGTTTGGACATCTTTATTTTTTTTAACAGTCAAAATGATATAGCATTGTTCCTTGTATCTAAAAAAATATTGGAGATCTAACACTAATATTATGTTGAATCTTTTTTTTATTGAAAAAAAAGTTGTAGCGTATGACGATGGAAACTTTTACTGCATAATCCTCCGATATATTCAGACTAAGGCTTGAATAGTTAGGCCTGTTGAAATTTTTTTGAATATAAAATGAGTATCGAAAAATTTTAATTGAAATAAAAAACTATACATCTTATCAATGAATCAATGATTTTCTAAATTTAATATCAAAGATATGAAATTATATCGTCTTTAATTTTTTTTATAAATTCATCGATGTGTTGTAAAATAGAGAAGTTAATTTATCAACAGAATGTCTCGTATTTCATCGAAAATAAATAAGCTACTTTATGTAAATGTCACAAAGATTGATTTTCAATTATTTTTAGCAAATTATACACATGTTTATATACAACAAGATGATATATTGACGATTTTATGACTTAATTTCAATTGAAAAAATTAATAAAGAGCAGTAACCGAATTATTTTTTATTTATTTAATTTTAGATCAATCCCAATGTCATCCTGACTACTCTCAAATGTATCATAATATTATCATTACTAATTAACTCCTCTCACAGTAAAATAAAATAAAAATTAATGAAATATATTATTATTTAACATTCCAATAAAAAAGGAAAAGAGCCCTAGTCTTATAACACTGTTTACATGGAGCAAGAAAGAAGATGAAAAAAAAAACGGTTTTGTATTATTTTTTTGCCAATAGAAATTTAGTTCCTAATATTTCAATTCCGACAACCTCCAGACAAGTTCCAGATGAATTTGCCTATATTGTATAAAGATCCTTGTTAAGTCCAAGAGTTTAGGTCAACCCATTAAAAAATATATATGTAAACTCGCATCCTCTTGGTCATAGTATAGCCACAATAACAGCGGGAAAAGACAGAAGCTTAAATACATTAATACAATATTTATATAAATGTATTAGGAAACTTTAGAAATATTAGGCTTATATGACTTTCTAGTTTAACTAATACAAATTTATAATAAAACAAAAATAATATTATACCCAGAATTAATGTCATATATTATTTATTTTTTTATTTATTTATTTATTTAAAGACAATGCGTGATTGGCATTACAGAATGACCCAGTTCGCCAATCACGCATAACACATAATAATACATGAGAAAAATAAATAACACAACAACAACATATATTACAATAAATTGAAGAAAAGAATTATAAAATTTCATATAGGATATCAACAAAACGGCTATATTTGACATCGAATATATCCACATATTCGGCCAAATGGTTGAGCAAAGTGAAGCTCTGGCTACCGGAGAGTTGCTTAGTGAAGCCTGTCCTCGCCTTTGGCGGAGAAGAAAAAACACACGTGAACGGGTTCGATGGTAGTGAGTGGCGCCCATAAGGACAACTCGCGCACAGTACAAAGGGGAGGTTATGTGTGCGCCTTAATGGCTTGAAAGAAGTGCTTTGCCAAGTAAATCGATCTTCTTTTTCTCAAGGTTATATACCCCAGGCAGCCCCTGCACCCATGCGCTGGGGTATAAACTTGGAGTAGAATCAGAGCTCCTCGTAATAGAGATACCTAAGAAATTTGCTGTATCTTCTCTAATCTGAGAATTCGAGGGCGTCATAAGGGCGCCCTTATAATGGAACTTGATTCGAGCGGCTCCGGACCAATGCATCGTATAGCACTCGTATGACTAGGTGCTACGTATGTGGTGGCGAAATTTCTCAGACAAGCCCAACATTCTTGACGATCTCATACACGTCCGATACATGTAAAACTAAATTTTAACTTAGAATCAAACAAAAGATACCCAGATCTTTAACAGATTGTAGAGAGTTACGCTCCCAAGACTGTAATTAATGCAGGTACGAAAATGCAGTCTAGAAAATGTCATTGTTTGACACTTTCCAATACTTAATGGAAGACGATTTAATATTTTTCAATCGTGCAAACAATCAATGTCAGCTGCAACGAAAGGGCATCTTCCGCACGAAATAATGCGTCGAAATATTTTAAGTCGTCTGCGAAGTGAGAATTTACATTGAAGGACACTGAATATCATTTTATAAAATAAAATAAATAATAAAAGGTCGAATTTGGTCCTGCGGAATACCGGAAGGTGTATTGTATGTACTTGACGTTTGGGGAGTGTATTTACCACATATTGTTTCCTCTCTGAAAGGTAACTCGAGGAAAGAAGCGTACGAGATTATCCGATAACCCGAAACTGTCTAGTTTCAGAATGAGTCTGGCATGATCGACTTTATCAAACGCTTTTTCGACGTCGTTGTAGATAACGTCGACATAATGACACTCAATCTTGTTTATAATCCATCCGTCACGACGGGTCGAAAACAACCGCGTCGTCCGAAGGGAGTCTCTCAAAGACCCCCAGGGTACAAAATTAGAATGTGGTAATTCTTTATCAATGTCTTGGTTACAAAATGGATTCTAGAATAATAGCAGTTATTTTGACATGCTTAATAATGGCCGCATTTAACCGCGGCACGTGTCACTCCTACATTCCACTCGCACTTGGCACATCGTACCGGATGCAAGCCAGAAAAAACATCGCGCGCGTGGCAACGGTAGTAAATATTGTAGTTTATATTGTATTTTACGCAATTGCAGACAATAAAGGACAATGATAATTTATAATATTAATACTTTAAACTTTTCTAAACTAATATAAGAGGTTTGTGATATGTTGGATTTATATTAAAAGAGTTATTCAAGAAAAATAAAGAAAACTTAGGGTCCCTAATAGGCCCTATCGCCATGGCCAGATTAAAATATTTTATACAAAGTAATTTCCATTATTATCTTTGACTCTCTGCTATCTATTTATTCAATCATGATTTCCTTGTTTATGAAAGTCCCGTGCTTTTGAATCAAAATACCCAGAAAGGTCGATTCTACACATTTCGCTGTTTTAAATTTTTAACAATTCTATGAATGATTTGTATAAAAAATATTATAAACGTGTAAACTAGTGAATATTATATCACAGTTATTTTGGTCAAGGTCATGTAAGTCTCAATTAAATGCGTTTTTTTTTTTTATTATAATAATATGCAAAATTTAATAAAAATCGTATATAAATAACATTGTTCTTACATATTTTCCACATGAAAATCATTTATATTAAAATATAATCTGGATCTCAAATGATTTTCATTATTACAAATAAATTTTAATGAAATTAAACAAATTTATAATATTTTTATGAATTTCATGTCCCCATAATATGCATTTGATGGAATATTAGCTTTATTAAAATAAAAATAAAATTTTACTGGAGCAATTAAATAAAATACCATTGTGTGCAGTAACGAGCTGTCGAATTAAATAAAAAAAAAATTCAGTTTCAATTTTAAATCGTTTGGATGCGAGAAAATGTGTTATATTTTATATTTCAAGCTTATCTTTGTGTAGTGTGGGTTTAACTTTATGATAAAAAATACTATTATCTTTATATACGGTTAATTATTATTATTTTATGTAATAATCGTATAAATAAAATGTAGTTTTTCCACGACGGTCGTATTTTCAAGATCTAGGTTAAACCAGCCACGCAGCGTGACGATATCAACGTCAAATCAAGTCGCAAGAAAAATGTGTCCTCTTCCGGTCCGTCGTACCGGAAGCAATTAATGTGGGTGAATGGAAGAGGGGGTTAGATAAGGGGCGGTTCTGGGTGGAAAGCGCCTCTGTGGCCAGCAGATTTATCAGGTGGGGAGTGACCGGACATTTGTTAACTGGCAGGATAATTAAAGCCGTGGACAACTAACTACCTGGGCCTCAACCGACTGCGACGAAAGTAAAAGCAGTTTATTACCCCTGGATTATTTTCCTTAAATGTAGATTTTGCTCCATAGCCCTGCTCTGTGGTATACGATAAGACGCATTAATTGTAAGTTTAATAAAATTAAATAAATAATTGCATTGAACACTGTTACAAAAAAATGCCACGACAAGAACCGGTTCACTTGATAATTTAATTAAAACATTTTAAAACGATTCTAACCAGCCATTAATTAGTCTGCAGTCGTTTACCAATAGGCCTTTGCTATCTGTTGGAAAGAAAATTAATAGTTTTAGATTTTTTTGCGGTTTAATTAGTCTTTTGTGGTCCGAGAGAAATGTTCGGTTCATGAGAAATCGAATCCAATTCGCCGGCTTTTATTCAATTTTGTATTTTGTTCATGAATTCTCGATTATTATCAAATTGAGCGAGAACAGACGTTCGGAATTTTTATTTTATTTTTTTCAAGAATTTTTTCAGAGTTCATTTCATAAAAAATTCGCGCTGCTCTGAAATTTCAAATAACTTTACATAAAAAAATGTGTAAGGTTTTTCGCACATGTGGCTTTCAATATGGAGCTCGTTTGTATGTAGGGGTAATGTAGACATTATGAAATAGATACATTCTGTAATGTTAAACGAATATGAAAGAATTAACAAATGATGGAATTAAATATACAAAAATGGCAAAAATTGGTTTAAAGTTAGAATATTGTATGTGGAAAACAATCGTTTTTTTTTTATTTTAAACATGTTCAATCTTGAGGATTGTCTGCATTCTGTATTTCGCATTACAGCTACTGATGTAGAACATCGAGAATTAATTGCAAAGATCTTCAATTAAATACAACACATAAGTTAAAGAATGCAAGAGATAAAAATGGCTTTACTGCCTTATATAATACAGGTTTTTCACTTCAAATGAACCATTTTGAAAATAAAATTAACCCTTTTGCACTACAGTGCTGTATGTGAATGTCGAAGCGTTGATTGTAACACAAGTATTAGCGAATTGTATGAATAGAAAACTAAAAACAATAACACTGAGTGTTACAATGTAAAAACAATGCTAACACAACTGTAAAAAAAATAGTTGATGCATATTTAAATGTAGGAATATTGTAAACTCGTTACTTAGTCAATCCTGAAATAGACAATTGCAATAATAAGGTCTCCAAATGTAGTAGTATATGGTGCAACTTGGAGATGGAATATGACATACTTCATGTAGTATTTGTTTACAAAATTAATTATAAATTATCAAATAAATGTTGCATTTCCCTGTAATTTAAATAATCTTTAAATTCTTGAATTATTTTATACCTTTGTAATAAATTCCTTCAATGTTTCAATGTTGAACAATTACTTTTGTGTACGTGTTTGCTCTATGAGATTAAACTCTAATTAAAAGTCGCAGTTTATTATTAATTTTTAATTTGTATAAGAATAATAATATGTAAAGGTTTAATCAGGGCAACGTTATTTTTATTTTCACCTGGTACAAAATGTCGTGTTTCGTCGTATATTTGAGATAAATTAATTGTTTAAGAATCCGTAAGCCCAACCTATTAACAATGTTTGATTATGGAACATAATCGACTATTAATTTAAACTTAATACCCATCCTTAATAATATAATTCATATATTAAAAAATGTGGAATAGATGGCCCAAGCATGGAAAAGCCAAACACGTACTATTTTTAAACTAAAACTAATTTTCGCCATTGAAATTTATTTCTTTTAATTACAAACTATTTATTTCGTTAAAAAATATTCAAATATTTATTTAAAATTGCCAGTTAAGTGTCAATTTTATTGACATCTGTATTTTTAAACTAAAATATTTTCACTCAATATTTTTTATCAATTTACATGTACATTTATATATAAAACTGTTTTAGTAATAAATTATAGATGGCGGTATTTTTTTCTCAAAAAAAATAATAATATTAATTTTTCTTTCACATTAGTCCCTATCGGATACATCATACACTTGTGCTAGTGATTTTTAAAATCAGCGAACACTTCTGGAACACAATTAATAGCTACGTGTCTATATCTTACTGTACTTAAAAAAAACATCCACTCAATGACAGCAAAACGTTGTTTAGTATTTTTTTCCAAAATTAATAAGTGAAAGATCATAGGCAAACCAAATCACGTTAAACCTTTTTAGAGCTACCACTTAAAC
The DNA here is from genome assembly GCA_022495035.1 of Philopotamus ludificatus. Taxonomy (NCBI): domain Eukaryota; kingdom Metazoa; phylum Arthropoda; class Insecta; order Trichoptera; family Philopotamidae; genus Philopotamus; species Philopotamus ludificatus. The sequence continues at coordinate 15,460 of JAGXCT010033273.1, read as the reverse complement.
AATTATCAAATATGATTAACTGATCCGTTACGGGGGCTAGAAATCAATTTCGTCGTCCAAAGGGGGTCTATTTACAATGGAAACTAACTATTCTAAGAATAATAATACTCAAATAACTCCGATGTTTACGATTTTTCTACCAATCGATATGACGCGTAAATAACACACAGACTCAACGACGTTCAGCCGCAGACTAAATACACGCAGCCGACTGAATTCTCGCGGCACGTGTCAATAATACGGTTTTACTCGCACTTGGAACATCGTATCGGATACGAGCGAGACAAAGCAGCACACCCGTGTCAACGATAGGAAAAATTGTTGTCTTAGGTTGGGTTGGGTTGGGTTGGGTTGGGTTGGGTTGGGTTAGGTTGGGTGGGGTCCTGGCGCCCAGCGCACTGGTGGAACGCTGGCGCCCAGCGCACTGGTGGAACGCTGGCGCCCAGCGCACTGGTGGAACGCTGGCGCCCAGCGCACTGGTGGAACGCTGGCGCCCAGCGCACTGGTGGAACGACCAGATTGGCGACCTGAGAAAGAAATTTAATGAAGCCCGTCGAAAACTCCAGCGAAATAGAAGAAGAACGCGAGACCCCTGCCCCGAAGACTACCAGCTCCTTAGAGAAGCAAGAAAATCTCTCTGCAACGCCATTAAAGCGAGCAAAGCCAGGGCATGGGACGATCTGATCGACACCATCGACAGAGATCCCTGGGGTCTACCCTATAAGCTGGTGCGGAAAAAGCTAACACCGAAGAGCCAGGTCCCGTTCCTCAACAACATCCGGAACGTGGAGACCGTAGTGAGCCACCTTTTTCCGACACACGAGAAATTAAATATCCCAGGGCGGCCATTCTCGGACGATGAAATTCCACCGTTCACGTTGGCGGAAGTGAGAGTAGCCTGCGCTAAATTAACAACAAGGAAAGCGCCAGGCCCTGACGGTATCCCGAACGAAGCCCTAGCCGTGATCGCAGAGAGCCATCTGCAAACACTCATGGAACTGTATAACTGGTCGTTATCAACCGGAGAATTCCACAAACGATGGAAGAGACAAAGACTGGTCTTGCTCCCGAAGGGAGACAAACCACCAGAGGACCTATCGTCTTACCGACCGTTGTGCATGCTCAACGGACTAGGTAAAATCCTGGAGAGACTAATACTCAGACGCCTCCAGGAACACGTGGAACGGATTCAGAAGCTGGCGCTTAACAATAGATGCAATTGCTGAAGTGGTCAAAACGATACAGGAGGCATGGCCCAGCAGTAACTCGGTACTTATCACTCTGGGCGTGAAGAACGCATTCAACAGCGCGAGGTGGAGCGAGATAATGAGGGCGCTGGAAAGAGACAGGTCCACCATATCTCCTTCGAATTATAACCAAACTACTTCACGGACAGAGTGCTAGAGTACACAGACGGCCAAGTGATCAGGACGGAGAAAATATCGACGCGCTGGGCGTTCCACGGGGCTCAGTTCGTTACATTGTGGAACATAATGTACGACGCAATTCTTCGACTGCAACTACCGGACGGCGCAAAATTGATAGGATTTGCGGACGACGTAGGGCTGCTGATATCAAATAGAAGAATTTCAGCACTCGAAGAGATGGCCGACGAAGCACTCCGCAAGATATCAAGATGGCTGAACGACGTTGGGCTAACTCTCACCAGCCACAAGACCGAAGGCGTATTTTTTACAAGGAAAAGGAAGCTGCAACCGCCGGATATAAAGATCGGCGGCTTCTCGATCCCCTTTAGCTGATCTCTACGGTACCTTGGAGTTCAGCTAGACGACAAACTGAACTTCAGGGAACACACAATTAGAGCGGCTAAAAAAGCGACCGACGCCGCGAACGCTCTCGCTAGACTCATGCCAAACATGGGCGGCCTAAAACAGAAAAGAAGGCTGCTGTATGCAAACATCGTCCAGAGTATCCTCTTGTACGGAGCCCCAATTTGGGCCCCGGCAATGAAAATCGAGAGATACAGGAAGAACCTAGCAAGAGTGCAGAGACACAGTGCGCTGAGAGCCGTCGCAGCTTATTCGACTGTTTCCGAGAACGCGGTATTAGTGCTGGCCGGAATACCGCCAATGGGCTTCTCTGGCCGAGGCGGAAGAGCTATACGAGCAGCAAAACAGGACCCGAACCTAAGAACCACCGAGGCATCGAAAGGAATTACGCCTCTGTCTCATAAGAAAATATGCTTAAAGAGCGCTGGGACGAGACTCCAAAGGGAAATGGAGCCGAAAACTGATTCCAGCGATCGGGCAAATGACTCAAAATCGCCAACATGTAGGGTTCCATTTCTGCCAACTTCTTACTGGATACGGATGCTTCAGAAAGTACCTTCACCAAATCGGAAAAGAGGCTACCACGGAATGCCACAAATGCGGAGAAGCGGTGGATACAACCGAACATGCTCTATTTATGTCCATGCTTCACGGAAGCCAGAAAGAAGCCTAGGAGGAGAGACGGTAACCATCGAAGCCGTACCGAAACTCCTCCTCGGCAAAGACGAGGAACAAAAGACGCTACCCACGTTTTCCGGGATAGTAATGCTCACTAAGGAGGAAGCCGAAAGGGCAAGACGGCCGCTGAACAACGGCCGAAAGCAAGGATAACGGAAAATCCGACATCATGAAGGACGCGAAGTAAAGTTTTACGCGAAAGTCAGCCACCACCATGCTGAATATCTAACGCAGCAATACCGTGGTGGTGTCGGAGCTGGAGGGTGGGTTTTAGCTGGTAAAAATCCAGCACTCTCTCCTGAAAAGAGGTGTCTTTTAAAGATCTCCAACAGAAAAAAAGGTTAAGTTAGGTTATTTTTTTTGCAGTTGCGGACAATAAAGATCAATGATTATATATAATATTTATTTTTTAAAAAAGTTTGTGGCATGTAGGATTTATATTAAAAGAGTTATCTGAGAAAAATAAAATAAACTTAGGCTACCAAATAGATCCCATCGGCACGGTTAGGTTAACAATGTCAACATACGTTGAGTACTAGTATACCAATTTAAAAAAAATCTAAAATTGCGCACAAAAAATTATAATTATTTTATGATTAAATATTGTGTATTATTATTTTTTTAATTATATAATAAATAATTTAAAAAACTAATTTAATCAAAAAGGCAATTAATTGATTAAATATTTTTAATTAAGGCGGAATTTTCAACCGGGGGATTAATTAATACCACCCCCACTCTCTCAAAGGACCTTTATATACGTAGAGCATTTATTTTATTGCCAAAATAAAAATTTAATTATATCCAAAAAAATAAAAATACACCGCTCCGAATTTCCCAAACGTAATTTTAATTATGAAAGCATGTCATGAAGGAAACCGCCATAAGTCATGGGAATTGGAATATTCCATAAATATTCCAGTTTTATTTGATTGGCGCAGAAATCGGTATGCACAGATGGCGAATGAGGTCAGGGTCGCAGTCCCACTGTGTCGGGTAATGGACCCGGAACGCTGGACCGCAGCCGATCTGTAACCGCCCTGGACGGTGTCACAGTTGGCTACCCCTGCCACACCGATACGTTTCCAGATTTTTAATTTCGCTGTAATTGTTACACTTTATTACGCGATCCGAGACTGTACACGTACGGGATTGTGAATAAAATCTGTGTGAATGCTGTGACGTCATTAAAAATGTTATTGCGTAGCAACTAGTGTGGCCGACACCTCAAACACAGCCATTGTTCCCTTTGAACAATACAAAGTATTTACACGGGTTTACATCTGCAAATAGAAGACGTGTGAGATCGGACCGGGTGGTAATTGGGTGGAGGGGGTAGGTTCCATCGTGCCGGGTAGTGTGGGGCGACCGGGGATTAGCCTAAGTGAGTTTGTAGAACGGATCTAGGGGTTTACAGAGACGGACCCAGGGCTGCGGCATGTTACCCAGACCGGTAAGATTTAGCGCCAGCCCTTGCTCACAGGGACATTAAGACGTTATCATCGGGGATAATGTGCGCAGGTAAATAATTCCGGTGTGTATGTGTATGTGTGTCCTGGCAACTGTTGCGGCGGTTTGTCGCTCATGATTTGCTACATCCTTAGATTAAATGGATAACACAATTGAATATCTGTATGTATAAAATAAAATATAAAATTTTATTCGTATTCTTCGGCCGAAATTCCGGGTTAAAGGTCATCCGCTTACAAAGTTGTCTTTTCAAGTTTTAAGCCTGCCGAAAGCATCTGAAAACGTGAAAAGCCTCTAAACGAACAATGAACTCGAACGCCGAAAAATATTATTATTTATGTAAATGTACAATTAATTGTTGAATATTTCATATGCGAGCGTGAGAAATAGTTCCTTTAGGCAAATATTTGCTCGATGTCGACTATTACACCCACGTCCAAAACTGACAGGTCTTATGTACTTTAATAAAAGGGTACACACTGTGGAAATATTTTCGGGACACCTTAAGTGCCGGTGGTGACAGGGATTAGGGAAAAGTTAAAGGGGAGAAAAAAATGGAAACGTCTTAGGGGTATCAAAGCAAAATGCACGAATATTACAAATTAATCGCCCGAACGTTACATATCAATTTTATAAAACACTGTTATGTATTATTTATTTTTGGATTGCATAGTAAACGTAGTAACGCTTTTAACTACTAAATACTCAATACATATATTTATTATATCATATTTTAATTATATGAGATAGAAAAAATAGAAAAAAACTGCTCCGCATAAAGATCTATAATTACCTAGACGTATTTATAAACTATTACATAGGTTTAGACGATGAGATTAGGTTCAAAACTTAAAATTAAAATAGTTGTGAGATGTTTACACCTAATGGCGAGCGTGAAGAAACTAAAATGACATATTTTTTTTTACATAGAGGAAAATTGAATACTTCCGACATAGTTAGTGCTTAAATATATCAGTTTCGACAATTTGTAATAAAAGTATCAAAGCGGTCAATAGGTAGAACTGAACTCTTATGCAATAAGCTACGACCTTTAACCTAATTGAACTTAAGAAAAATCGGTTAAGTAAACGTGAAGACGTTGAAAATGCCCTATCAGCTTGACCAGATGTATCAAATACTAACTTATTGGACTGCAGAATTAAGAGTTCTAAAGAAGGATCATCCTAAAAAAGTTTTTTTACGTTGACGATGTTTAATTTTATAAATCGTTTCATAATGTTCTATGAGTTCGAAATACAAAATACTCTTGCAATTCCACAAAAAATCATTACTTTTTACGAGGTTGTAAATGGAGTTTGTCCAGGTATACTTGAATGTATTGTCCATGTTACGTTATTATACACTATCCAATTCTTATCTTCAGTTACCAATCGATGAAAAAGGGTCGTGCTTTTGTCTCCACTCAATACAACACATGTAGAAACACTGTTCAATAAATTGGCAGATGACGATTGATGAGGAATCCAAACGACGTACCGCGAAACTATCCCTATTCAAAGTAAATGTCTCAATATGGTTGATTAGTTGACTACCATCTTTGACACGATATTCTTAGTATTTTGACGTGGATCGGCGAAAATTTTGAGTTTTAACTAATTATCATTAGATATTAAAGACCGTCCAGTCCGTCGTTTATCAGTCAATGAAAAATCACTTAATCATTTTTTTAACTATGTCAGCAACATTAATGTTACTTTTGTTCAGCGTCTCGTAGGTTTTCTGGATGCTGCTTTGTGCTCTTTAGTCTATAACAGATGGTAAAGCGAGTCCACGGATACAGCGTGACTTGTCCGCATTTACTTTAACTATTATGTTTGCTATTTTAGTTCTCTATTTAAAAGCAAGGCCGTCATTTTCAACTGATTAGCCTGATTCGACGTTTGTTGTTAATCGCTGGGCAATAATATTTTAATATCAAAGTTATTTAAGACATGTGAACTGAACACTTAATAATAACCATTAGAGCAGTTTTGACACACTTTATTGTTTATAAACCAAAAAAGATACAGTCAAGTTTTAAAACAAATAAGGAAGCTACATTTTTAGTTCCCTTATGATCATGATTTTTAAATGATTACATTACAGTATTTTGTCATTATGACACTATCTATTAATGACAAAAAATATATAATTAAGAAAATATTTTTTTACGAAATTGTGAATGTTACATTATATTTATAATATTTCATCATAAAACTAATGCAACGACTGTGTCAAAAAAGTAATATTTACAGAAACATATGGACTATTTGGTAGTGTCAGAAATGTTTAAACAATTTCGAGGTAGAAATTTTGACTATAAAATAAACCTAGACGGGCGAGGGTAGTAAAAGTGGAAAATGAAAGGTAATTTCTACTAAAAGCAGATTTTCTCCATCTAGAATACAAGAATATTTAAAAACAATTGTCAAGAATTAATAAAATAAGAAGAAAATCTTACATTTCTTCGTCATATTATGAGAGTGGTTATTTATTTGAACTAATGTGGCAAAAACAGTAGTTTTTCAAATCTCTGGCAACTCTGAAAGAGAACCTAACGGTCAAAAGGTTCATTTGTCTGAATGGTGGGATTGTAAATTAATTATTCATTAAAAAAATTCACAATAGAATTATGGTTGCCAGGTTAATCGCAACTAAGCGTAGATAGTATTCGGATGGGTGACCATTCCAAAGAATTATGAATGACGCTGATCAACAGGAGGGTAAGGTGGAGGCTGACGACCTTCGTTTCATGAAAAAATATTTTTTAAATAAAAAAATACTGCGGTGCTGAAGACAACAGGAAACCACTGCACATTCCCAGGAAAATCATGTCCAGGTCCTCCAAACTGAAAATTTTGCCCATCGACGCGTTCTTCAAAATTAGAGGAAGTTGATTAATATTTTTTAAATAATATATATTTGCTCGCTACACGACTTTATATATATATTTTTTAAATATGATCGAACAATATTGGCACAGTTTTATTTTTAAAAAAAGACTCGTAATACGATTTGAGTATAAGCCATTATATTTCCCAATCTTGCTTTAAAGAATAGTTAATTTTTAAGAATATTGAAGAAAACTGGTCTCTATAAGTTGAATACACAGACGCTAGCCAACGTTTGACTGTATGTGAATGCGACTGCGCAATTGGGGGATTTGCGGCGAATATTTCAACTCAGCGCGTAATTCGGGGTAGTGCAATTAGGGGTTTCACTGTAAATGAAATATAAACATTACTATAAAATGGAATAATTGGAGTAAACCATATATCAATTAAACAAAATTAACGACATCTCTTTCTGAACAACATGTTTATCATCTGCAGTTTAATAATATTTTTTTCTGTTGATTAAGAGTACGATTTTTGGGGATTTTATTTGTAGATATTCGATATCCCATAAAAAATATCTACCATAATAAATTAGGTATATTAATTTATAAAATATACGTTATTATTTTGCCAAACCTGCATGCAGTAATATGTTATCAGTCTTCATTTCACCACGATGAAACTATTACGTGTAGCTGATGCCGCGGGTATTAACAACGTTAGAAACACTTTGCATATTTGCAAAATTTACAGTGTGATGTTGCTAGTTGTCTGATGCGGTTAAGAAATTCCAGTTATGATATATGTATAAGGTAAACATAATCTACTTACAACTTTATTTTGTTGCAAGTTGCGTCACGCGGTTACAAGCGCAAGTTTCTTGCGGAGAGGATCCGCGAAAATCTTCACGTGCAAAAGTTTGCACAGGATGCGACACTACTTATCGAACGACCGCAATGAATCCAATCACTGGCGGCAACAACAGGCTCAATACCACGTAATAGCCAAAAAAATAGGTCTTCCGAATTATTCGACCGATTAGCCGAGCTTTGATTTTTTTGCTGTGTTTTCTTTCCGGAATGAGATATCTCGTTTTCTGAATGTTTCAGTTCGGCGTCTGGACCGACTAATTCACGGCTCGTTTAATTTTATTGTAAAACCCCATAATGACCTTGTTGGTGGCCTGGATGGGGGTGGGGATGAGTTCGTCGGTGGCGACGGGGTGTTGGGGTCGGTCCACTAATCATCATCCATCACCGCCGGGTTCGAGCTGACCATAGGAAGTCTCAACGGCATTTAGAAATCACTATCAATTTTTTATCCGCTGTTTATGTGATGCGAAAATATATCCATATCTTATATTTTCATTAACTAATTATTAATTAATAAATTGAATTTTAAAAACGTATTTTTTTTGATTTATACCCAAAAGAATTTGGGCGCGGTCGATGTTTTAATGGGTGATACTCATGAAAAATAATATATCAGAATAGGCTCCATCCGAATTCTAGATTAATAAACTGCTTATAATAAAATATTATTTAATAAAACATTTTTTTAAAATCTAATTAATTAATTGAGCTTTTTTCGTAATTCTATTAGTTGTGGCCTAAGCCAATTGGCCGGCAACATTGTCGATATTAAGATAAATACATGCATTAACCCCCGGGGATTAATCTAAGCGGAAAATTTACGCAATATTATTTCTGGGGGCGATATTTACAACATTAGCCCCCGGGGGTGTTGTGTTCGATCAATTATCATTAGCCCCCGTATCTCTGTTCCGCCGCATTAATATTAATTTTTTTTTTAAAACATCCAAGTTAACCCTATATTATTTTCTTGCTTTACATCCATCATTGGCCAGAAGTGGCAAAGCTCTGTAGATAAATCATTCGCAGAAATGCTAGGACAACCCCCGTCCCATACCCACCCACCACCACCAACGGTAATTTATCACCACCAGGTGTAGATAATCATCTGGCGTTTCAGAAGTGTAAATATTTCTTCTTCGATATATACGATGTGTGTGTACGTGTGTATTTCGGAACATTTATCTTCTCGATAACTGAATAGAGCATGATATAATGTATTTTTTATTATTTGAAATATATACCTAGGTAAGAATTGGCATTGTGTAATAAATACGATTTAAATGTAACAGAGTGTGCAAAAAATAATGATATGTGTTAATACATAATATTAGGTAAAGCGAGAAGTAATGGCATTTTTTTGCATTACTGTTTTTAGATTGAGAAGTCAGACGTTTCAGAAGTAGTTTAAAGGACAAACTAAAATCAGACCTATTAATTTAGATGATGACACTCATTACTGAAATCCTATCTGAATAAAATAATTTAGGAATTATCACAAGAACACAAGAACAAGTTTTCTTTCCCAAATAGTAAAGTATAATTTTAAAAGGCACAGAAAACAATATTCACAGCATTTGGGGGCCTTACTAAGTCTCTCCAGCGATTTTAGAAAAATGAATAACTATATTTTTATCTTTACTGTACAGATATGAAACCGATCCGTTTCTTAGAAATATTTTTACTGAAGATGAGAAGTTCAAGGGGAAAAAAGTATACAAAAGTAAAAATTCAAGGCTTTCCCCCGAGAAATTATTTATTGAAAACGGTTCTCCTTTAGTATTTTGGAGAATGATTTTGGAATAATTCACAGAATCATAAAACCTAGTCAGACTTTTACATCAGAGGTGTATTGGGCCAAATTAGTCATGTTAAATAAGGTATTACTTTAAAAACGATACGTTTAAGGAATCAATTAAAGATGAGTTCGAGAATGATAATGAAAGAATTACGCAATTTTGAGGTATTTAAAACATCCGTTTTGTGAAGAAAGGTCAGAGAAAACACCGAAAAATACTACTGTACAGTTATTGCTTAAATACAATTTTTGTCGTAATAAAAAATGACATTTCTTTTCGTTTTACCTTATATGTTTGTAATGGTTTGATAAACGTTGTAAAATATTACTGAAGGATTCGTTATTTGGACCATAGCGAGGTTTACTCTTGCCGATATTAGAATCAAATGATTTTGATTGTTTTCCTACTTTAAATAAATATTTGAATAAATTAAATATTAAAGCAGATGAAAAAGTATTTTTAGAACGTCTATACAACTTGAAAATCTTAAGGTTTTTTTCTGACAACTAATCCAATAGATTTAAGCGCAAGTGATTATAAAAATCTAATTGATTTATTTAGTTACTTTGATTTGAAACAAGTTCTGCCCTTAAATATTTTCTGGGCGCATTTTTCAACAGAGTATCCCAATTGGTTAAAACAATTTTTCTACAACCTATTTACGGGAGGCAGGATTTTCTTCCCAAAGGTTTGAGATCCGAAAACTCAAAACCATCATTAAAAGCTTTATTTAATATTGATAATAATTACTTATGTATTAAAATGTTTTAAAAATAATTACTAAATAAATAATAGGTGTTTTTTATTTTTATTATTATGAGTTACCTAACTTTATATATTAGTTGTGATTATAGTTTGAAAAACTCTCAGTGTATACGTAATAATTTAATTCGGTCAATCAACAAAAACAAATTTATCCAGAGAATAACAATCGACAAGACTCTAACTCTAACTCTAAACAACTCACGAAAATAATTGACGCTAATTTTAATAATATTTTATTTGTTACTAAAAACCTCAACAAATAGAGATCTTATTTTTTGTATTGAGACATAATTATTATAGCAAAAATTTGGAATATAATATAATTGGCTTTTTTTTATTTAAATAATAATTGCAATTATTAATTTCTTAGGTAAGATTATTTAAATAAATTATAACTAAAGTAAATTTCAAAGTTATAGCATTAACTGATGCAGGTTATAATTATAATGTTAATAATATATTACACAAATAATACATTATTTTTATAAAGACAGAATGGAATAAATAAAAATACTAAATATTTATAGAATATATTTTAAATGAGTTTTTAGAATTTGAAGCCATGTTTAATTATTTATATCAAAAACATTTTTCATTACTTAGTTATTTTATAATTTAAAACTCAAATGACATTTATCCACTATGTTTTTTTCCAAATAATATATGTGCGTTTATGGGGATAAAAAATGAAATTTATACGTCTGTGTTATATAAATTTATTTAGTTTTAATTTGGATACATTTGCAAAGTTTTAAACACATGTATCAATCGTGCTCTAAAGCCGAGAGAGCACCTGAGACTTGCCTAAAGTTTTAATAATGCGAACTACCCTGCAGGCAGTTGTTTTAATTTGCGAGTGTTAAAAATAACGACTTGCCCCAAAGTTGTAATGTGTATGGGGCCGCTCTACAATTTCGGATAAGAACATAACTCCGACCGTGCAAAGTTCAATAAGGCGATTGACTTCGTTTAAATTCGGCGCGCATCGTATATTCGCAACTATACGTGTATTATGCAAAAATTTTATGAGTTTGAATTGGAGAAGAAAAAAAAATGTCGAGGGAACCTTGTTTTTTTTCATGGCAAACTTTAAATTGTTAAATTGCTCGAATTAGTATTCAAAACATCGACATGGCCGAATTTAAGAACAGGTTCCGGAGAAACCATGAAAAGTTTTTTCCTCTCTTTTATTTCTGTTAAAAAACAAGAAAAAATCAGGAACGGCAATGATGTCATAATAAAACACTTCTGGACTACCAAATTACATTTGCGAAAAAAATAAGAACGATTCAACTTTGCCGCAATAAATTGATTGCGAAAAAGGAAAACAAACGAAGGAGACGATCCTTGAAACTTTATAATTGATTGATCGCGCTTTGCAAATATATGAGTTCGTTTGCGATTTTTAATTGGAACAAATTCAGAAATATAGTTTCATACGTTGTTATTTTTAAAAATAAAACCGTTGGAAAAATATTTTTCCTCAAATTGTGTGTAGACAGGCTTTCTGTAACAATGTCACTCAGGGCTCATTGTATTATTGTATGCCTGTCAAGGGTATTCGTTAGCGCCGAAAAATTGTACACGAGAAATATTTTTATTAAAGTAATTAGGTGTATTTTTAAGTGTATTTGATAAAAAAAATATTAAATTTATGGATAAATGTACAGTTTAAGTATTAATGAAATTTAAAATCGTGTTGAAAGTATGCTAATTTATACTTTCATTAAATTTTAAAATTTATTATACAATTTCATAATATGATTATAAACTACCAATATTTATTTTGGGTGATAGATTTTTTTATTTGGTGTTAAAAGTCATGTTAATTGTATTCTAGATGGGATTATATCTAGATAAAATTAATAATCATTGTTTTTATCAATTATGTGTTTTTCCTCTGAAGTTATTACAGTTTTTCAGTTGATTAAAAGCTTTTGAATTCCGTTATTATAAAAAATATTAAATTTAGAGGGAAACAAAATCAAGAAAGGAGTTTTTTACATTCTCTAAAAATTTTTTTTTATGACTAAAACGGCCGTAGAAGAAAAAAAAAATGAAAATCTGAATAAAAGAGATTGGTAGAATAAGGCAGATTAAAAAGTATCTCCCACTCACTTCCATACTTTTTTTGATGATGACTGCCGGTGAATGGGGCCTCTCGTTGTTGCGGTCCAAGATGACGCTATGCCTATTTTAATTATTTTCGCGAATCTCTCTTCTAAATCTGGAAGATTGATCGAAATCTGACAAACCATTTTCTTCATGTTTGTTCAGTAACACAGTTTTCTACTTATACATCACTAATTATTTTGCCAGATTCACCAGTTTTAAAAAATAAGAAATATGCTGAATATGAGCTTGATAGGTGCCCATTTTGAAGCAATTTTTTTCCGAAACTCGCACACCTTCTAATGCTAATACTACTCAGAATCAAGTAATTGATGGTTGTTCATAAGTTAAGAACAAGAAAAATAAAAAAAATGCACTTAAAATTTTTTAAACACATTTTTAAAATTGGCTCAAAGATGACATGGATTTTTGTGCACACATTAATAATATTTAATCTAAATAACTGATAGAAAAAAACATTTTTCGTATTATTATATATTTAAAATTGATTTCACACTGCAAATGTTAAACAATTAATATGTCTATATTTTGTTTTATTCGAAGAGAAGTATAATGCTAAGCAAAAAATGAAAGAATTTTAGTCAAACCTCCTCCTATTTGCTTCGACACAATAAGGATGATAAAATCCGAAAAGAGGGAAAACTCTTTAGAAAAACCGCATACTAAGACAGCTTAAGTTCCTACGGTAGGGACAAAAAGAGGAGCCCTCACATCACGTGTGAGAACCTGGTAAGGACTATATGCTCAGAAAGTGAGTGTCTCGTGGTTAGCAAATGTTGATGATGATGATTTTAATTCATATTAGGGGCAGTTCTCGGCTCGTAGAATTTCATACAAGAAATCAATAGATTAGATTTTTTTAATGCTGGTTTTTAATTTTTTACATAAAAAAATAGTTTTTCGAGATTATCTTTTCGTTATTTAGGCTCCTTTTTGTCTCTAACCTAATCTTGGTTGTATTATTCCACTTATCATTTTTCAAAAGTTGATGTCTTTATTGTCAATTTTTAGATGTTGTTGATAATCGTTGATTTTACTAATACGGATTTTTAACTGCTTCACGACTTTGCCTAGTTCTTTATTATAGTTAATGTAATATATGATTAATGATTAAAATATTTATATTACAGACAGTCAGATTTAACAATTTAAATTCCCCAACATGTCTGACACTGTTTTAGTGGTTTATTATAAATATATATTTTTCCGATTCAATGGCTTTTCTGTTATTTATATTAGTCCGATTAGACTTTATAAGATTAGGATATTAAAGTCGATCTTAAAATTCAGGGAAAATTTTCAAAACTTATTAAATAGATTTTATTACGAATTTCATTTCGTCGAAGTAGTTACAGGTCGAAAACTACCTTTTTTTTATTTTTTTATGAGTACATAGAGATTACAGTTTAGATATGTAACAAGTAGGGGTAATATATTATTACTATTTTCATCAACGTAATTTTAATCAAGTCAAACTTATGATTTCGAATCGATCTGCATTTAAATTTGTGCAATACTGCTAACTTATTACAGACATTTTTATTATAGACATTTAAAGAGAGGTATCAGGTTGGTTCATCTTTTTTACTTCGTAATTTCTTGCGTTTAACATTATTGTAGACAACCCATGCTTCATTCCCAGTAATGATGCGCTTCAAAAATGGATAATTTTCTTGACGTATGAGAAGCAAATCACAGACGTCACAAATTCTTTCCGTAAGAACATGAGGAACTCATATATCGAGCTTTAAGATTAAACCAAGGCGTTTCAAATGATCATTACATCATGAATTATCAAGCAAATGTATATCGAGATTTTCGGGAATCGCTCTATGTGAGGCTATATGCGAAATATTTGCAATTATTATTGTCGCGAGTCGAAATATACAACCGCGTAGTATTATTCAACGATTTTCGTAAATCTTTCTTTGATAAGTACAAGTTTAATTGGATCATTATTCAATTATATTAATATTTAATATATTTTTTTATTAAATTTTGTGATTTTTATATAGTCATATGAAATGCAAGCCAAACATGTATTTAGGTTAAAAGCTGTTTACAAAAAATCCCAATTTATCATTGTGACGTTTATCACTTTGCCGAATATCACAATTAGCACGTCACGCTTGTCTCGAGGCATTCACTTTGACTAAAATAATAATACACAAGCGAATGCAGAGAGAGAGAAGCCGAAAGCAGAATCTTACATGAAGTAAAACTACATAATAAATGAGCAGGGCCGAAGAGGCTCCGGAGCCAGGGGGGCGGGCGATGCTGTATGGTGGCAAGGCGCCACCTACACATCCGTAATTGACCCCGACGATTAGATCACGCGGAGCAAGCAAGCGACGCCGGGGGTCGTTCATGGATGGGCGAGCGTCCCGCTATACGCACGAGGCGCGACGCTTAACGAGGCCCCCGGGGGCCGGCGGATATTGCCGCGCTGTAATTCAGATTGGATGCCGCCGAAAACACCGTGTCACCTTTCTTTGACAATGTGTGAAGCAGGCGGGGCGGAGGCAGATAGAGTGGGGGTTAAAGCGCGGGGATCGTCGCCGTCGGTGGGGGTGGGCGTAATGAACTCAAACGCGATTATCAACAAACAGACATGTCTTCCATTACGCTTCGGCTAATTTCTTCAACACTTTTGCCGAATTAATTCCGCCGTGACGTAATTGCTGTTATTGTTTCGCGATTTACACGAGGCGCCGTGACGCAATGCGAATCGTTTGTGACGAAACCTGAAAATGGCTTTGATAAACGAACGTACGAATCTTTCAGAAAATCTCATAATATGATTTTGTGAAATGGAAATGCACCTATTTCCTGAATCTTTTTAACACATTCAATGCTATATATTAATAAAAAAAACATATAAATGTCTAAATCTATTATATAAAGGTATAAGTTTTAAAGATTAAATTGAGTCAAATTATTATTATCACAAGTAAAGAATACTACGAAGAAAATTAACTTAGGTTTTTAAACTCTAGAATATACATTTTATAATAATTTAGAAACGCTTCTATTCACTTTAATATAAAAATACATCATCATGATCATCATCATTTACCAGTCACAAGGCTCTCACTCGCTGAGGGCATGGACCTTAC